>OOFG01000562.1:5403-18778 GCA_900323295.1 Molva molva | reverse complement strand
ATGTTGCAATTGAGTAATCACATATCAAGTGACATATTAGCCACTTCTTTAACATATCAGGTTAGCAACCGCTTGAGACTCCTGGGCTTTGAAGGAATATAATCCAGGTCCTCAGAATCCCCAGAGTCACTGCCTGAAGAGTCATCACCAGAGAAGAGAAGGTTAGGATCAAAGTACAGAAACTTCTCTCCTCCTCCTTCCTCACCTCCTTCGTCATGAGGATCACCCAAGGCCTGCTTCTCAACAAGCTGTGTCTCTGTGCTTGGAGGAAATCTGCGCTCCATCTCTCGGAGGTACTGCTGCGGGTGCAGTCTAGTGAGTCTCACATAAGGCTGTAGCAGGAACTGCGACGGTGCGTGGGGGTCCTGAGCTGAAATGCTCAGGGGGGGTCTGTCAGTCACCGTGGAGACAGCACCGGCGAGCGTAGATCGCGAGCCAGGGGGGAGAGGGCATCGCCTGATCACCAGAACAGGGGAGAGAACCGAGATGGAGACGGAGGCAAATTCAGTGTACGGAGTCGCTGTTGCGGTGCCGGTCAAGGACAGAGACACGGTGTGCAGGTCGGAGCTCAGAGGCAGGACCGAAACTTCAGAAGAGTCTTTGGACGAGACTGGAGAAGTGGGGTGAAGCGAAGCAGGTGTCTGTTGAGAAGATCTTGACAGGTGGCACCCTCTTTCAGGAACGGTCACACGTCTCGATGGCACTGGAGCGTGGGCTGCGTGGCCAGGTGCTAGGCAGCAGACAGAAGGCGGGTCACTACGAGACACAGTTTGCTGGTAGTGTGCAGGCAGTGTCAAGGTGAGGGCCGGCTGATTTTGCTCAGACATGGGGAGAGCAATGGCAGGGGCCAATTGTAGTTGAGCACCGTCTGGTAAAATGGCAGGGGCCAATTGTGGTTGAGCCCCGTCTGGTAAAAGGCCTACAGTCAGCCTGTGCTTCACGTCTGAAGAGTCCGATGGAGCCTCAGGTTTTAGTGGGCTGTAAGCAGCTGCTTCATTGCTTGCCGAACATTCATGGACGGGGGTGCAAAGGATTGTAGATGGTGCCATATAATGTGATGTATTTGGGGCCACTGATTTGGTGGACACTGAGCGGACCGTGGACGAGCAGAGCGGGTGTACAGACTGTGTTTCGGTGCTATTAGCCAAATCTTTTTCTGCTGGCCCTGAGCACGGGTTATGCATGGGCGGGGTCTGACTGGGCCCCTGGGCGGGGGCCTGAGAGAGGCTAGAGGTCTGACTGGGCCCCTGGGCGGTTGCCTGAGAGAGGCTAGAGGTCTGACTGGGCCCCTGGGCGGGGGCCTGAGAGAGGCTTAAAGTCTGACTGGGCCCCTGGGCGGTTGTCGGAGAGAGGCTAGAGGTCTGACTGGGCCCCTGGGCAGTTGTCGGAGAGAGGCTAGAGGTCTGACAGGTAGCAGACTTTTGGATCAGGTCGCATGGGATGAGGTCGGAGGGGGTGAGGTCCTGAGACGAAGAGGAGGAAGAGGAAGGGAAGAGTAGCGGTGAAGGAGCATTGGCAACGTCTCTTTGTGTCTGCAACTCTTTGGAGCACTCAGACAGGATGCTCCTCACCCATCGCTGGTGTTTGGTGCAGAAATGTAGCAAAGAGGAGGAAGATGAAGAAGAGGAAACTCGTTCAGAGTCACCGCTTCTCCGGCTGAGCTGCACATCCTTGTGGTCCTCCCCAGCTTCCTTATCTCTTTGGGAACCGCCTCCCTCCTCTTGCTCCGTGGGGCGGACTGGTCCCTTCTTTTTGTAGCCACCATCTCCCTTCTTCACTGCCTCTCCGTCTACAGCTTCCCCCACCAACCCTTCTTTCGGTTGGGGACATCCGACCTCACCATCTCTCACGCTGAAACCGTCCTCCTGCTGCGAAAACAGAAGAGGGCTGTCTTGCGAAAGGTGTCGGCACAATGCTTTTGGTTCCCATGTCATGTCTTCCAGGGCCATTTCGGGAGCTTTGGCTGTCTCAGACCTTGAAGGAGCACCGGAAGAGATGTTGTTCACAGCAGCCTCTGTGAGATCAACAGGTTCCACCACAGCTGTCGTTGCTGGTTTCGAGGAGAATTTCATAGGACAACAGCCTTTGTCACCTTAATAAATGCAGGAGAAAACCAATTAGTACCAATTTGCGATGATTAGTAGGACCAGAAACAATGTGCAATGAGAAATTCCTGTGGTCACCACTATCAGCCTATGACATTCAACTGCTGTCTGACAAATTTTATCATGAATTAAATTATCAAAATGAAACCATCAATACAGATCGAATAAATGCTTTTCTTTCTTTTAAACAATAGAATAGGTTTTTAAAGATAAAAAAAAAAATGAATATACATGTACTTAAAAACGCAATATTCCACATGCTATGATAACGTAGTAATGATGAACCATAAGTAGTCTTACCCTGTTGTAGTAGCATCCTCAGGGAAGTTGCGATGGCCATTGAGCCTTGAGCAATAATCTCCGAAAGTAGTTTGTGCTCATAGCTCACGGTATGCTCTTGCCGTAAGATCTAGTGGAAACCCATTCATATCACACAGTAATCAACAATGCAAATTCAGTTTTATTCATATGGAAATGTATTGTGTTTTAGTTAATACTTTGCAGTCAGCCTTGAATGTAAGGTATATATATATATATATATATATATATTACCCATTACATTTGTTGTGCTCCTTGGGAGAGTACAGTCTGAAGATGCCTTGAGTTCAAGTGCATCATCAACACACAGAGTAAAATAACGTATGATGTGTTTAGATAAGACAGTAGGAGCTCTACTCTATCTAAGATGCAAGGATGTCTAAGAATACAGTGGCTCGCAGGAAGGTTCCATTGAGTTGGATCTTTTTTAGTAGATAAAGTCCTCCAACAGCACGCTGTGGTTTCTTATAGATAATTATTATGTGTCTACACAGATCCAGTTGTTTTCAACCACTCTGTTTTACATTGGGAATGGGAACAGTTTAACACACACACACACACACACACACACACACACACACACCTGGTCAATATAAGTATCTCTTGGTAACATCATCTCCAATTCGTGTACATAGTGCAGAAGTCTGTCCTCTACTTTCTGTGTATAATGTTCACCGTACTGCTCCTCCAGCTGATTCTGAAAGACAACCAGCATTGGACACGTTTATGTGGTTTCTTAAGTGATCGTCAATGTAGGTAATGGCTATTTTGTAGCACAATAACATCTAATGGCCTAAAATGTTTTAGTAGTATTATACACATCGCAAAATAGCTTATACATATCCTATTCCCACAGTTGTACCAGTCACCTATTCAAAAATGTATTATATAGATGTTTAAGTGTCAAAGTGTAGAACTTAAAAATACACTCTGTTTATAGTTATTTCAAATCAAATCTAATGAAAGAAGAAAAGATGCAGGCTGACTTTTTTCAATAGTTACAGGGTCCTGAACTTGATATGTCTGAGATTATAGTTTTCCTTAGTTCAACATTAATATATTCCACATTGTTAGTAATTACTCACAAACTTTATAAATTGCCAATGTGAAGTTACATCCCTGGGGTCTTTTGAATAAAAGATGCATTGCATGTGTTAAATCTATGGATGTATAGGTCCTGGTTTGATTAAATCAACAGAAAGCAATCAGCTTACTGTGTAACAAATACTGATTTGTAAACACAGTACTGATTTGTAAACAAATCAGTACTGTGAAACAAAGACTTTTTCCACCTTATGCCTGTCTGTAGTGCACCCTGGTGGGAGAAAAGGGAATCGCTGAACCTCACTAGATTAACTCAATGTGCTATATTACGACAACAAAAACAATTTGTTCTTCTGCCCCCAAAATAATGTGTTCTTCTACCAAATAAGTGTGTGCAAAGGAAAAATAACCTTAATGTAATCCTCGAGTTTCATCTTGTCCATTGCAAGACTTTGAGCGAAGAGCTTGAAGTCCAGATGATTTTTTCGCATTAAAAATATTTCTTTATTGCTCTGAATATGAAACCAAAGGGGGGAAGATAAATTATTATATTGATAATAAAATAATATACATAAATGGACAGGGTAAAAATACTTTGTCTGCCTTAAAGGTATAATATGTAACAAATGTACTGTACTAAATCCTACAATGACCATGATTTGTCATCAGAGATTAGGTAAACATGCACAATTTAAATACTGGCTTCTCTGAAAACAATGCTACAGCCTGTATGAACAGTTTGTTCACCATTGACATTTCCATTCTGGGTAAGAACTTATGTTTGTATTTTGGCCTGTGTGTAATATTAACTATTCTCTGGGCCGCCAGATATTAAACAGATTGGCACATAAACACAGCGTGCTGCGGCCAAGGTACATCTTGGAGTGGTATTTGAAAGATGGAGACAGCTTAGAGCCCAGAAGGATGTCAATTTGCAAACAATAAATAAATTGCAAACGTATACATTAGCTGATCAACTCGCAGTGTAGAACTTGTTGTTACATGTCATTATTAAAAATGAATAATTGAGCTTGCCTCAAAATATGTCTAAATGTATGTATGTATAAATATAACGTTCTTGGCTTGTCTTGAGCAGATGTTCATTCATATCCTCAACCTGGCAACCCGCGTGAGCTGTGAGTCTAGGGAGCGGGTGGAGACGACTCTCTCCAATATTGTGAATTTAGATTGCAATACCCATTTTAAATGCAGGGTGTCAATGTTACATATTGTACCTTTAAATAAATTGGTTAAGCACTGCCTCAAAAACAGTAATTAGAACCACAATACTTACACAGTGATTTTGGTATAGAGGTAGTTGGCTGGGAAAGAACTGGAGGATTTTAACCACGATAGGAACAATGCCTTGGCCTTGTTTAAGCATCCACATAACTACCTAGAATGAGAAGTACATTCAATATAGAACAATAAAAGTTATGTATAACATTAATAACATTCTTACAAACCAATCTGACCTGGTAACCCACCTGAAATACAATGTGCCATATTTACCAAGCACAACCCTTCTGCCATTTAGTGTGGTACATCAGAACACAACATAACACTCAACATAAAATCATAACACACAACATAAATCTTCCATACCAATGTCTTCAGTCCAAACATGATCTTCATGTGTTTGATGGCGACCACAAGTGTGGGTAGAAGTCTGTATGATGCCTCCAAAAAGGATATCACCCTTTCATAACGTCCAACATCCCTGTTCTTCATGATGGAATATGCCTGGGCTGATGCTACGCGTAGCCTCCATGGTTCTTTGAGGGAATAATATTGCTGTTTTGCTTCCATCCATAAAGAAGTGTCCACAACTTTACAAGAACAAAAAATACACACAAATAGTGCAATCTGTTACTGGTTGTTAATTGTTACATTGGTAGCAAACATAACTATACACAACTGCGGTGAAGTTTGTTTTAAGTTGGATATTCAACGGATATTCATTCACTCCGGATCAAGCGGCTTCTTCTTTCTAAATTTAGCCCAGTGTTGTCAGTAGAAGACTACAAATTAGACTGTTTTCATTGGATTTTGGTGCTTCTATTTTATATGAATAGTTTTTGAACGATCCCATGTCATATGACAAAGTGACTCCAAATCAATAAGATAGTATTACTACAACGGATAAATAAGACACACCTGATTTTATTGGATTTTAGTGCTTCTATTTTATGCAAATCGTTTTTGAATAGCTCATATGTCATATGACCAAGTGACTCCAAATCAATAAGATATTATTACTACACTGGACAAATAAGACACACCATGCTTCTTCTATTTTATATGAATATTTTAATGAAAATGGAAGAAGCACTGAAATCCAATAAACAGAGGTGTGACCTATAGTCCAACGTAGTAATAGTATCTGGTATTGATTTGGAGTCACTGGAAAACATGACATGGAGCGATTGACTATCTTTTACACATTAATTATCAAAATACGGTAAGTGTGCTACATGAGACCAATTTAGTAAAAAATAATGTTAGCATAATTTTCACTAATATGAGCGAGTCAGCACGAAGGTATTAAAAATAAAATTGGTTTTGTGTCATTCAAAAAGTAACTTATTGATGGTTCCCCTGTTGTTAAGGGTCTATAACCGTAACTAGAAAGTGTTGACGAATGCAAACTGCAAACGTTTCATGAGTTATTGTAAATTAACTTTCAAAGAAGTCCAAAAGTACAAAGTCAACGTTACACATCGTATGAACCTTTAAGTAAGCAAGTAAGAAATTTAAAATAGATAATGTGTAAACAAGTGCAAACCTTCTTGTAAATCCTTCATCTTGTGAGTCCAGGCATACTCCAGTATCATCTCCTGCAGGCTTGGAGAAGTCATGTGTTCATCATCCATCATTCTCTTCCATGCGTAAAACACAAAATAAGCCAGATCTGCGTGAGGAGGAGGGAGAGCTATGTGTTTGCATTCACCATTAGTCCTTTTAAGTTTCACGAATTTGAGTAGTTTCGCCCATTACTACTTACATCCATGGCCTGGACATGTACCGGCAAGATTTGAACAGGCTATTGAACAACCCTTGTTCCGCGTTCATTGTTTCCGGTTACAGTCGAAAACGTTGCAAAGTACTTCGGTGTCAACACAGCCTCTTATCAAAATAAAAGTCCCCAACGTATTGCAGAATTTCGTTCAACTGAGTACAAATGTGTATATTTATGTAGTGTAGATGTTGCGGTATTTGGTGAACACGAACCTGGAATCCATTATATAACATTTGTGACAGAATTCCCCGTTCGTTCATCGTGACAGCGGCAATAATGTTATAAGGAAACGGAAGTATCGTTTATTTTTAGTTAGCTAATAACCTTGCTCAGTACCTTGATTGGATGGGAAATCGTGTTGTGTAGAAGGAGATTATACCACCGGTGTAATGCCGAAATCTAATCATTTTTCATTTCTTAAAAAAAACTTTTGTTAACGCCGGTATCGCCCTGACGTAACTTGTATTTATTTAATAGCTACCTCGAATAGGACTGAGCTATGAATAGGACAATTATTCGCTGCGTGTTGCAACTGTCCAACGGAACTTTTGGACTATCTAAATCAAAGCTATCCCTCCTCACTGGAGGTGCCACTGCCGCAGCCTCCGGCTATCAATTAATCCCGCTCTTCTTCCCGCTAGTCCCTAAATGTTGTTATTCCACCAATGTCAGGGTGCGTTCATATCTCCAGTACATTAAACGCAAGATCCGGCCACCTTCCTGTCCTCCCTACAATCACGTTTGCCAGGTTGGGGACCCCGTACTGCGTTCACAAGCTGCGAATGTAGACCCAGCAACTATTTCTGGCCCCGAGGTGCAAGGCGTCATCAAGACTATGGTAAAAGTGATGCGAAGGCTGGAGTGTGTTGGACTGAGCGCGCCTCAGGTTGGGGTGCCATTACGCATCGTGGCGCTGGAGTATCCCGAGAAGATGATGGAAGAGAGCTCACCTGCGTCCAGGGAGGCGCGAGGTCTCTCCGTCCAGCCCCTGAGGATCTTCGTCAACCCAATTGTGCGTGTGCTGGACGGACGGACAGTACTCTTCCAGGAGGCCTGCGAGAGCATTTCAGGGTTCTCTGCCACGGTTCCACGCTACTTGTCTGTGGAAGTGTCAGGTAGGCCTATACCTGTAAGCTCAACTCTGAATCGAGAAACTGGGTAATACAGTGGAAGATTTATAAAAATGAAAAAACATAACCCAACTTAGTTATAAGCAATGGAGGAAATGTTCATGTCCAAGTGTTGAAACTGTATTTCACTCAAAACGACCCAAACAAAATAATGCGAGGTTATTCAGTAGACATGCAAACACACATTTAGCAATTTCTTGACATCTATTCGTGTGCATTTGTGATACCTATGCCCCTACGCAGGTCTGAACGAGAATGCTGAACCTGTCAGGTGGCAGGTGAGTGGCTGGCCGGCCCGAATCATCCAGCACGAGATGGATCACCTGGACGGCCTGCTCTACGTTGACCGCATGGATAGCAAGACCTTCATCAACGTCAAGTGGGAGACGCACGAGTAGCATTAGAACATGGGCTGACTGCCCTACAGATCCTTTATCTCCAAATAAACAAAGAACGTATTCTGATGGTGCGATCTGCTAAACTAGGGACTGGGACCTGACCAAGGATCCCCATGCCATACCTAAGATCTAGTCATTTATATTTTATGTATGTGAAACGACCTGTCGAAATTACTTCATAAGTTTAGTCAACTTTTGTCAACTTTTGTCAGTCTTGACAAAAATACTGCACAGCTTATGAATGGGATCAGATTAAGCCCTGTGTGACCATGTCCTGACCAGGAGTAGTCTGGTAATCTGGTGGTATCATTCATGGGACTGTATTGAATAAAAAAAATGTGGTTCAAACATCAAATGTGATTTGCCATTTGTTTGGGCAAATATCCCGTGGGCTTCACCTGGTGTGGTTCGGAAGCCATTGGAAATACAAATAAATGACAAAGGTTTTCCCTTTTAGCATGTATTTTATTACTGTCAAGTTTGCCGTCAACTAAAATGTAAATTGAAATGAGCAAGAGACAAGAAGAATTAATATAACATTATTTTAAGATTGATAAATGTACTGTACGGCCACTTATAAAATGAAATGTGTAAAATACAGAATGACAGTGGTTTAAAACAGCACCGAAATAAAAAAAAGCCACTTGCAAAAATGAAGGCAGAATATTTCAGCTTGCCATTTTGACGTTACATTTCATGTTATGAATGAATGAGTGAATTTTGATTCCAATAAGGCACTGTGATTTGGCTGGAAGTGCCTTATATTGTGCAATAGTTTTCACAAATACTTAATTCGATCAGACGGATTATCAAAAGTTTCTCCACAGGCGCATTCTAGGGGGTTCCTGTACCAGCACTTGGTACAGTACTCCATGCCGCAGTATCTACACAACACTAGAGGTTTTCTGGGGCACGCCATCCCACAATGGCACACCCGAAGCAGCTTGGTTGTGTGGTACTGCTTACAGGGCAGCCACTCTCTGCAGGCACCAGAGTGGAAGACCTTGCAAGTGAAACAAACGTACTGCGGATCCAGAGCCTGGTCACAACAGCTGTGGTACGTGATTGGCTGAGGGGTTTTGGCAATTGAATCTGTGATGTCGCATAAAAGCAGGGGCATGGCTGTTTCGTCTTTGGTACGGCTTGGAGGCCCGCACCAGCCCGGCTCTTGGAGGCCTGGTGACGACAGTGGCTTGGTTTTACCGCTCTCCTCCTGGTTCTTGTAGGGCGCGACCAGCGTGTGACTGTTGTTACGGCACTTATGCAGTGAGGGGCAGGTTTCGTTGTGCAGAGTGTTGCAGTTCAAGCAGTTCTTCAAGTGTGGACTGCTTGTTTGGACACAGCTACAAAGGTGCTCTGGCGAGGGTGGTGAAGAGTCTTCCGACTTGGTCAACCCAGACGCGTGCGCCATTGTATTGGATGGCCGAACCTCATTTCTGTCAAAGACATGACTCTGTGAGTCTTCATCGGGGGAAGCTGCTTGTTTCGTAGCGGCTGACGCTGTTCGGGTGGCGCCCGACGGAATTTGTCTTGGTGGGGAGGTCTTGGAGAGTTGGCAGCTGAGAGTGGAGACACAGCGGGGCTCTCTTGCCCTAGAGCCAGCGGCTGTGGCGCCAGCAGCAGCGGTTGTGCTTGAGGAGGAGGATGGGATAGAGTACCCGTTGCTGTGCGTTATGAGGACTGAAGTCGGTGACGGGCCGCCGTGATTGGCCACCCATGAAAGAGAACGAGGGCCCCCATGGTCATCGTGGAAGCCAGCGGTCTCCCCCCGGCCACTCTTTAACCCACCAGCAGTGTACAGATCCAGCTCTAGCTCGCCACCTGCACCACATTCCTCCGACACTTCCTCGGTTAGGGTCTGGTTGGTGTCCAGCAACTTCTTGGTGTTGTCTAAAGCCACCTGTAAGGGTGCCCCTGGACACTGAGTTTTACTATGTTTTTAGACAACCATCAATATTATTTATTTATACATGTTTAGCAGGAACACTTTGAAAGGTATTTCTCAGAGTGGTGACAAAGACAAACGATGTAATTAATAGTTAAAAAACATGAGCAAAAGTATTCCCTTTTCAACAATACGCTTTTTCACTACAAATAAAAAAAGAACAAAAAAAACAGAACTGAATGTGAGATTGATCAACTAGTCAGACAGACTGACCTGTAGGCTGTGTCCTCTTCGCCTCTCCGTCACCATGCCCAGCTCCCACTCCGCCTCGCCCCCATGGTTCCCCAAGGCAGCCATCAGGAGCTGACATTCACAGCGGGCGAGGAAGAAACCACAGGACAACTGGAGGAGTTGGGCCTGGGAGGGGACGCCAGAACATCCCCGAAGAAGCTGATCTTGCTGTCCTATGCAAGGCTGGTATCCTAGCAACCCAAAAAGTTTTGCGATCTGCATCGTGGACAGCACTGGCTTGATGCAGTGTGTGAATATACCGGAGTACATCTGACAGAGAAGGCGAGTGAAACGAGTAAAGAGAAATTCATATATTAGTAAGGGGTTTAAAAGGTAGCAGGGCACACAAAAAAATGTATTATTTAAATTAACAAACCTTTACAACTTTGTACTCCTCTCTCCAGGGACTCAGATAGAGGTTTAGAGTGGCTTGCTCCAGGACTTCAAAAGCCTTGGCCAGCCCTCTCAGCCCCCGTCTGCATGGACTTGCAGTGGATACTGGCAGAGCTGTTGTTGCCTTCAGAGACTCCTCCATCACCTTCAGTGGATCCAGTCCCAGTGAATGCATATCCTCAGCACCGGCGTTCTCCAGTATTGCCTCTGCATCCTTACGCAGGACCTCATCGTCACATGTCAGGTTGGAGGCTCCCTCTCCTAAACGCTGCTCCAAACAATGATCATAATTCTTCACCAGGTCTTTGGTTATCTGGCAAAGGATGCTCATTGCTGTGATTCCGCCAAGAAGGCATACACAAAAGAATCACCTGTAAGAAAATAAATGGTGATGACACACGTATCGTTGAATTGCCCTTTACACTTTACAAGTGCTCCGTCTAAAAATCAAGTGGAGCTGCGAATTTAATGTAGGTTTATACGCCTTATCTTCCAAAGTGGCGAAAATCGACGATATGTGGATCTCTCCTATGAAATATGTGGTATATGTTTCCTGACTTTAAGTCATAAATCGTAAGGAAACGCAAACATGTTCGTGTAAGCGCTAAACTTAGGAGTCGAAAGCAAATCCAGGAAGACATATGACGCATAGCTAGCGAACCTGCTAACGCTAAAACAGAAGCACATTGGTCACTGCCAAAAAACGACATTACCAACATTTAAAAAGTGATCGATTTTAGGTTTTGCTCAATCGCCATTTGTTAAGTTGTTCGTATCATTAAGGTCACAGAGAAAGCTTACAAACTGGTAACGTTAGAGTTCGTAACACCCACGAATTTGACAGAAGGCTTTAGCTAGCATAAATAAGCGATGAACCATATTTCCATTCGAAAACGAAATCCTATGCAGTAATTCATAATAAAAATATATAATCTCACCCCAAAACTTTTCTTGTGCAATTATATAAGACATATACTAGACCATTGTCAATGGTATTTGTCCGTTATATTCGACTGCGTGGATCCTGTTATGAGGGAAAGTTCCGAAAAAAAGTAAACATTGTCACGTGACAGAATACCGAATTTCCGGTAGTTGTTCTTGATTTAGGCATTAGGCACCTAAGTCCCATAATTGTTATCTGGTCAAATTTATGAAAGAATGTGCAATGGTATGGCTTTAATTATATGTGATTCATGATATGCTTTAATCATTTTGTTTTTCAAGGCGTAATTTTATGAACGCAAATGTTTCATCCATCAGATGGCGTCCCATCCACTACAATCTAATGGATGACTGAAAACAAGCCCTGAAGGAACACCCCACACACATTCATATTCACGCACGCACATTCTCACACATATACACACACGCACTCTATTGCGCACACATCCATTGTGCGCAATGGATGTGTGCACAAAGTAAAGACGGTGCGCCAATTAATAGTGAGAGAAACATTTAATTTCATCACCGGGCGTGGCTTGACTAACATGGACCAAAGGGCGGAACTGCAGAAACCGAAATGTCTTTAAAGCACCTTAGGTAAGATTATGCCACAATCAGTATTGACAACATCAGCGCATGAAGTCTGCAGTTCAACAGCCCTGTAGACCTACACCCAGGATGTCAAACTCGGATAGAGTTGTTCTAGCTCTCGGGGGAGCAGGGACGGTGGGCTCAGGAATAGTTAAAGCATTGCTGGATAAAGGTAAGTGCTCTAAATGGGGAACTTACTGGATTATCTATTTTGAGTTAATTTATACTTTTTTTATTCGTTGTCTGCTTGTCACACAGAAAAAGTTGATCTATCTTGGAGTACGGTGTAGGCCTATGTATTTCGCACATATTCTCCATATCCAACAAAACTGTTGGGTACGGCGTGTAGGTGTTTATGCATGTTCAATGATGAATTATGATAGGCAAAATCTGCACTGCTTAGTCATAGGCTTAGTCATTAGTCTTAGGCTTAGTCATTTGCATTTATTTATTTTTATTTTGTGCGCTCTCCAATAAAGCCTTTACTGGATAATGGGTAGGGTGCTGGTATATTCTACCTAGAACAATGTCCCTTAAAGTTGTATCACATTCCCTTTTTTATGGTGCCAATTTAATAAGACATACGTGACAGTGGACACGCTCTTCTCGAAAATTGGCTTGAAAAATAATAATGACAATATAAAATATTAGACTCATTGCAGTAACAAAGATATGTTCCCCATTGATATTACTATACGTTCAATAAACCATGTGATTTTTATGTGGCAAAAAAATGTAAATATATACGACAGCATTTTGTCATATTTGAGTTAGGGTTAGTCCGTGGTGGTTAGCGGGGGACCGTGGCAGGATGCTGTTATAAGAGTGTAGCCAAGCGTAGTGAGGCTTTGGGTATACATTGCATGTCCGTAGCTGACACTATTGATCCCAGCACCAAGTTACCATCTGCCGTTCAGTCACGTTTATCCGACCCATGTCCTTGATAAACACAGATAAGCATAATGTAGGTCTATAGGTGAATTATCTTTTTCATGAGAAAGGGATTACACCCGTGACAGATGATGCAAGTGAGCTGCTGTGTGATTAGTGCTTACTACTTACTAGTCATTGCAACGGCAATGGCAAGTTGCTTGATGTTAATATTTAAGATAAACAGTAATTCAGGACAAATTTGTGTGTGTGTGTGTGTGTGTGTGTGTGTGTGTGTGTCTGTCTGTATGTGTGCGTGTGTGTGTCTTCCCCTAGTGTATGTGTATGTCCAAGGCCAAGTTACCACGGCCCACGGGTGACAGCCAGGC
>OOFG01000560.1:0-17668 GCA_900323295.1 Molva molva | reverse complement strand
CGGCTTGCCGCCCACCTCGCGTTTGTACAGCTTGCTGGTCAGGTCCAAATCCGGGGTGGGGGAGTGGAAGTAGGACTGGGACACCTGAGCCCTGCGCCCCTCCTCCTGGGACATGCCTCCGAGGGTGGGGACAGACAACTCTTCCTTGAGACTCTGGCAGGAGGTCATACAGAGAGAGAGGGCAGAGTTGGTGGGAGCAGCCGGGGGGAAAGAGTTTTGTACTCTGGCCCGCTCTACAAGGAGGGGTAGGGGGAAGCACAGCAGTCCCCCACCCCTCCCGCTAGCGAAGAGATGGAACGGAAGGTGAGGGCTTTTCAACCCGACTCAAACAGGGCGTCCATGTCGTTGGAGGCAGGAAACACTGTTGGAACGACATAGAATCTGTTCCAGGTTTTCTTCCATAGGCCTAACAATCGGAGGGCAAAGTCCAAGATCAATCATCTCCAACACGTCACAACATTTGAAGCAAGGCTTTCTAGGCCAGTTGCCCTTAAAGGGTTTATTATTCCTTAATAATTCCTGTCTGTATAGATCCAGTTGTATGTAAAGGCTTAATAAATTGCCAACCAGGGAACGCCAGCAAGGACTTCATGAACCATTCGTGATTTGCATTCTATGAAATAAGAAGACAAAATGAGAGAACCAGGTTAGTAATGTGGTTTTCCGTTACATCAGCATCTCCAAACTGAAACTACACTTGCAATATTGCAACCATAGTGCCACACTGAAAAGAAAAGTTAATAAACCAACAACTTAAATTAGTAGTTTGAAATAGAAATACATGATCATAAAAACCAATGCATATTTATTGCATAGACAATTTTGGGCCTATAACAGCTAAGGTCATAACATTGTGAAGGAAATGCAGATTTAAGAACAGTGCAAAATAAATGACATTGAAATGTTAAAGAAAAACAGTTAACAATATTTCAGTCTTTTAGAGACCAGAATGTGGGGTAGAATGTTGCAAAGCAGTTTAAACATTTAGCATAATAACAGCTTTTGAATTAAAATAGTATTAGCATAAAAGGTATCTTAATGCCAAAATGCCAATTTAAAAAATATGTAAAGGAGTAAACGAAGGTACAAACCGCAAACCAGCTTTTACTCACTATCCTAAACCCTGTAATTAATGAACCTCAGGGAACAGCTACCCAGCTCTTCCGTGGAGTGTGAACATATCACTACATATGCAGTTACTGTACAGCAACACCATGCAAAGTTCATGCACTCATCTAAACCCAAAGGTTTTCAAACAGTTGTAGGTGGCGACACCCACTCAGGGTGGGGTACTACACTTAAAGTAGCCCAAAAACATTTCCTTTCTCATACAAAATGCACATCCTCCCCTCTTGAATGGTTATTTTGTATGACCCAACGTTAAAAGATGATTGTGATTTTACTATTTATTGCGGTTATACATTTTTTTTGTATGAACTCAGTACATTTGCTAAATATAATTTTTTACACCTTCTGCATGTGAATCACTAGGTGAAACTAAAGAACATGAGTTCCAGGTGAACTATAACACTTTCAACTGAAATTTGGAGGCTGTTCCTCCAGCAAGTAATGCTACATAAAAATAAGTAGTATGAATCTTTGGTTCAAGAGTCCAAGTGATGTTTGGTTATACACAATTACCTTGTCTTAAAAATAATAGAATAATGCATATTTGGACTTAAACCGTAACTCCACCTCCACAAGTGAAGAAAATATAATTTATTCACTCCACAAGTGAAGAAAATATAATTTATCAGTGTACCACTAATAATGTGGTATTTTATTTGATTTAATAAGATGTAATAAAATGTCTTTAAGGAGCTTCATTCAACCAATGAATATGAATATAATGTCTACCAAGTGTGATAATAATGAGGCACTTTAATAAGAAATGTGAGTAAATATGCTAAATCATGTAATGTGAACCATTTTCAGTACTCATTTTTCCTATATACTTACACATACATTATACTAATCCTTTTTAAGCATAAGAAAAAATAAAGATCTAAAAATATGCACAACTCATATTGGAGGATTGCTGTATACCACGCCTTGTACACCACTTTGTTACAACTCTTACAGTTCGCAGCAGCAGCCCCACACCTGTCTTCCTGTACATGTTGACTCCGATCCTTTCTCAGAATAGGGCAGCAGCTCTCAGAGGTGTGTTTAGAAGACCACAGAGGGAGGGCCAACTTAACACCGACCAAAAAACTCTGCTGCAACAACGCGCATGAACTCAATAGATCGTGTTTGTGGACAGCTGAACAACAATCAAAATAACAATTGCATGGGAAATCCTACAGCTCTCACTGCCTGATTCCAAGGTGCTGCTAAGCCAAATCGTTTTACGCATGTTGTCACTGATCAATGCAATATAACTTTAATGTTATGACAGTAACTAATCCTGGCACATACAATAATTGTTTTCCCAATTCCTTACAGGCAAGAGTGAATCTTGCCGATAATCAACTTTAAAAATACAAACTTGGGTGTGCAATCACAAAGACTAATACATGTGTACGCCATGGTGTGACTCATTTCAGAGTTTCACTTATAGTGAAATGGCAAAGCGAAGCCCTTTGATGTGGGAGGTGGGAGCAGTATCAGTGGTAATTTGCGTAGGCCATTACCTCAGCTTGATCAGTTGTGCTTGCTGAATATCAAACAAATTAAGAGTTCATTACGACACACTATTTAGGCTTGGTTGAATGCATAGGATGAAAGTTGTTTTCACAAAATACGTAGAGAACAGCACACAGTTACATTCAAAGTACATTTGTACACAAATGTACAAATGTTTTCCTAGCTTTTTTAAAAGCTAGGATGTTTTTGTGTGTTTTTTTTAAGTAGTGAACAAATTAACCGCCTTCACCCTCCACGGCAAAGCATTGCTCCTCAACACGTAGAGGCCTATGCTCAATCTTTGTCTCAGCTTTAATGAGCTTTCCAACTCACAGCTTTGATCGAAATGTGAGGGTTCACATTCCTCACTCCTGCTGAACTCGTAAGAACTTAAACAAGTGTGTGGAGCCCTATGGGGCTATCCTGTCACTGTGGGAGCTTGTCTATCAAGTCTCCTGTGAGGTCAAAGGTTTGAACCAGTGATTTTAGTGTTTGATGAGTAGGATGCCCCAGCCTTCAATATAAAGTGACATTTATTTTATATAAACAGTATAAACAAAAGGTCTCATAAAATATACAATGATTCATTATAAAATGAGGGATCTTCTCATTAATCAATATAAACAATAAGCTTGCGGTTGCATCTTGCCTAATATAATACTGTCAATTTACAAAGAAATACAATGCATTTCAATAAGTGACATCAACTCTACTACTACTAGTAAGTCTAATTTGAGTAACTAAGTTGTTTGTAAATTAGCTACAATAGAGACACAAACAACATGTTCGTCATTGCGTTTCCTTCGATTCATAGTATGTTAAAAAACGAAATGGTTAAAATAAAAAGTTCCAACATTGCAGAAGGGAGCATGCCCACATTGGGCAGGCCTGACCAACTAGTTAGCTTTCCCAATAGACAGTAACTGGGACGCACATGAAAAGCTAACATGGTTAGCTTGAATTGAAACAATTAAATTGCAATTATATAAGGTTACATGGCGTGTATTATAATGTAACCCTGCACCAGACAAGCTTACGATCAGTGTAAGCAGAATTATATTAGTCAAGGACAGCTAAACGACTTTAACTTTTTAACCCCACACCTCAGAGATTATAGCTAGCTTGCCTAGCATGTAGCAGATACTAACGTTAGGAAATGTAGCAAACTTTCCAGCCGTATCTTAAATGAGACGTGTTTCTGAATTAATGATATATATATGTAGGGGACGTAGATATACCAGCCACCACAAAAGACTAAAAATATATATTTGTTAGCAGCACATCGTGTCGTGCAATATAAAAAACCGCTTTCCTAACAAAAAACAGACCGTGCTTTGCTGACAAACCCACTGAACTGGACACTGTCAGAAAGTGAATCCTGACATGGTTCATGCATAATTCACATTATAGCTATATCAAACTACTGCAGTTGACATACCCACGGCTTTCGCTTGCATCATTTATGATTGTCATATGTGTAAATATCCTAAATAACTTGTGACCAGGTTTGTGTCCATTTTCTGCTTTACCTTCGTCGCGAGCGCCCTCCTTCTTGCATGCATGCAATTAGAGTTGCACAGATTCAGTGCAACGCACGAGCCTCTCCGTTCGGCATAAAGTGCATTGACTATGCTACTTCTGCGATTTCTAGTTTACGAGGCACTTATACTGTATTCTACATAAATACACTCGTACCTGCGATTCTCTAGACCGCTGTAAAGCCATCGCTACGTGGCCCAGGTCTCGCGCGTACCAACGTCCCGCGCACATCGCAAGCATTCACAGGCCGCTGAGTGGGCGCGCTCACAGCATGTCTACATCACATCCCGGGTTGAATGGTTTCGTCTCCACACCAGACAGGGCACGATGCGCGCTCTCGTGATTAAAATTTGGCAGACAGGCTACATTAACCATTCTTTTTTCAATACATGTCATTGAGATGGTACATTTGAACCTTGCATCGAAAGATACGTGTCTGAATGAGACCATGATTAGTGTTTCATGGTATTGATCTCATTCTCAATAAATGTTCAAAAGAGAAAATATGTTAAATCAATTAGGAAAACAGCAGTAAACAATGTAATAATTATGTTAATGACCAAATGTACTGGGTGATCGTCAAACCAACAACCCTTCTTCCAACCGTTAAGAGTTTACAGTCAGTCAGTACAACTTGGTATGCCTCAAATACACAGCACACGTCCTTGAGATGTAGAAAGATAACTTTATTAAAATTCCTCTAGGCTATTTCAGAATGCAAAGCTTAAATAACCTGACAAAATGACAATGCGATGACTACAACTGTAGAGAGGCAAAGACCCCTCTGCACCTGACAGGCACAATTCTTTCCACCTGATGGTCGTGGTCATATTATTTCCAGCAAGTGACGATGTACAAGGAAATTAAATTGATTGAATCTCAAAAAAAAGTGTTAATACACAGGTGAGCCAATTATATCCATACAATCCAGACAGTAAGATACACGGTCAAATCCATTTAATGTTTAGTACTGGTTTCGAGTTAAATTCTCTTGACCAAGATTAACATGGTATCTTTCCATCTTAAATCATATGCAGTGCATTGAAAGTAAACGGCACATAATCAAATCTTGAAAAAGAGAAGCAACTGGATTGCCCATTAAGCTTGACTGAATACTATATGCATATTACCATATATGAAGAAATCAAATAACCCCATTTCTACACACACGCGTACATTGACACACATTAAGGACTCTACACCATAGTCCGTCTTCAACCTCCCCTCACTCTCCCCTAGAGCAGTACCCAGTCCATTGCAGATTGGAGAGTGAGAAAAGGTGGGGGTCGGTGTGACGTTGTTTTAATTCCCTAGACACCATTTCCATGGCCCGCCATATGGCCGTGAGAGGGTGACCTTGGAGAGTGCTCATCACTGGGGCAGCTGGAGCAGTGTGCCCTGGCCAGCGGGCAGGTAGGTTATGTTCCGGGAGCGGGACAGCAGAAGGGCGATGTCCTCGGCCGCCTCCAACTTACGCAGCTCCACCAGCCCGTCTCCGGCCTCCTGCAGGGAGTTGGCGATGAGCAGGGCGGCTTGGGAGTCGCCCTCCGCGGAGATGATGGCGGCCTGCTTCTGCTGCTCTGCCTGGACACAGAAACATGGAAGAGATGGAGTGGAGGTATGGGAATCAGCAGCGACCTCTTCATACAAAGTGACATTTTTTGAGGTCCGATACGATATGTATTGAGATTCTGTTGAAATTTGCAATACAATATTAAGATTTTTGTGTGTCACCGTTTGTCTCTTTTGCGTGGTTTAATGTATGGGTTTCAATTCAGGGTTCGGGTTATACAGGTCCGCCATTGTTTTTCATATGAAAGTGGCTGAATAGAACAGAACATAGTTGATGCAAATCAACTATAGGTGAAAACACTTAACTGCCCTCTGTAGGACGGTACATTTATGTTTCCAATAAGATTGCATTGACATTTCCGGGGGGATTTTTGAGTCAACCTGACGAATTATTGCGTGTTGCGGAAGAATCCAGATTCTTAGAGATAAGAACCATTTTCAGGGGCAGACCCATCGTGACCGACCTCCTCTACAAACAAATTAACTTTTCACAATATGAAGACAATGTGCGTGTCCGTTCATGTCATCTGCATTCAATTTGAGAGAAAATATAGGCTAATATTAGCCTTATATATACATTTATAGACCAATATAAAATACCGTAAACCCTCTACCCGTACTCATTGCGCATGACCGGCGTCTTCCACAAGTCTAGGCAGACCCATTGCCAAAGCTCGCAGGCTAGTCACGTGTTTTTGGGGGAGTGGCTTTGGAGTGAGGACAGAAGGGAGGGGTGGGATTTTTTCAGTTGGATACTTTCAAAATCTAGCTTACAATGGCTGGTTTCTCCAAATTGCCTACCCTACCTTTAAATGAATACATTTCCTGCCCTTATATTTTGAAGGTCTCCCTTGCCATCTTTCAGAGGGCTGGCCTATAGCCCTATTTAACAGGGGTGCAAACTGGTGACAGCCCACAAAATCTTTTTTGCCAGAAAAGAAAGAAAATGAGCAATGTACATCGCCCAGGCCCCTTCATATGATTCATGCTACATTTTTCTAAACAAACTCTGTTTAAGTGACACATAACAGCCTGTCAGTGATATTCAGACCTACTATATGAAGCAGTGCTAACAAGAAAAACTCAAGTCGTTCATTCATTCATCATCATGCGCTTATCAGGGGTCGGGTCGAGGACCGACCCCTGACTCAAGTCGTATCTATTCAAATTTTCTTATGTATTTTTTTACGTGAAATGACAAATAAATTACAAATAACTGACGTACAATAACCCCCCCACCTCCCCAACTCCAGTCCACCAAAGCACATTGCTTTTTTGCCTTTGCCTGTACCAGTGCTTTTTTCGTCTTTTGAGCAGCTATGTGCCTCACTTTGGCTTTCCTGTCCTCCTACACTGCAGTCTTCCTGCTTTGCTATATTAAAAAAAAAAAAAAAAGATTAGAAATTATTTATATTTTAAATATAATTAAATATTGTTTCTAGAGCAGCAAGAGCAATGTTTACGACAGCAAATTAAGTTAACTATATACGCCATAATATCTCACTGATAATCTAAAATTTCAAAGATTGATTAAAACTGATCTGAGTGAAGTTTAAAAAGAAGAACACAGAAGAAGAACACCTTGTTCATAACAATTAGCAGTTACACTAACCAGCCCTACAGGCAACATGGCACGGGTCAGATACAAACTCTTGATTCTGCCGTGCAGGTCAATGGAGAAGCACAATAGCTAACTAAACCTTTTTTGTTTTAAACGTGGAAATTTGTCTTCTATGATCGTCAACATAGTAATCTATGCCTTTTTACCGTGACTGAAATAAGTCCTCAATTTAGAGCATAAAGGGGTAAAATCCTATGTTTTTGCCATTCTTCCCAAAACACTATGTGAACGTTCCACTCTGCTGCAAACGCAGGTGGCGTTCTGTTCGTGTCACGACCAAGGGGCACCCGCGGCGCGGTGTGTGTAGACATGTGGAGCTCTGCTGGGCAGCGGTTGATGGCGGCTCCCGAGAGAAAGTGGAGCTTTTCGGACACTTATAGTATAACGCTACAGTGTGGGTGGATGGTGAAGCTCCGTCTGAGAAGCGATGTATTTAATGTCCGCGTCCGAGTGAGGGTTAGGCTTCTCGGACACCTATAGTATAACGCTACGGGGTGTGGCACATTTCATATACAACTTTGCTCATTATAATGCTCATACACAACGATGATACTAAAAAAGTATCACAAAGTTTTCATGGGTCATTACCATGGGGATAACACGCCCCCCTCTTTCCTGAAACTCTCAACCCAAAACGTATTTTTTGAAATCTCAGTGTTCGAATTCCAGCCAAAACAGTGGGTTCACTGGCTCTTTAAGTTGACAAGCTAACCTTGACAAGTTTGCTCCCGTTTAATTAAGTCAATTGGTGTGGCATTAATATTATAAAATGCCCAACCTACCTTTTCCACCACAAAACGAGCCCTCTCAGCCTCCTGTTGGGCCACCTGCTTCATCTCAACGGCTTCTGTGAACTCCTTGCCGAAGGTCAAATGCGTCTGGAGATGGAATCAAAATAAAATGTATGCATTTCACAGATGACAAATGCAAACACCGAACACCGGAGAAAAGAACATGGATTTTGAAACCAATCAATGTCGCACCAGTGATACATCGTCCAAGATGAGGCCAAAGGTGTTGGCCCTTTCCGTCAGGTCCTCGCTGACCTGCCGAGACACCAGCTCTCTCTGTGTGATCAGCTCGCCGGCATCGAACCGAGCCTACAAGGAGGAGCCCCAATTAAGGTAAGATGAGTGGATTAGGTTTGGGAAAGTATAGTATGGGACAAAATGGCACACACATCTTCTATTTTGCCGAGATACCCACCACTACACTCTTAAGGACCTCTGTTGTAATAGAGGGCAACACCCTCTCATCGTAGTCCTCTCCGATGCTGGTAAAGATTCTTGGGAGCTGGTTGGTCACCGGCCTGAACAGGATACGCAGTGTGATGTTGACGTTCTGCAAATCTGTGGTGGAGGAGTTAGAAGATCATCAGGTAAATATGCATGACAACGCAAACAACCTATTTAATCCATGATTAAATAGATCCTCTTGCTTATAAACTACCAAACTGTGTTATTACCTATGTTAGACACTATGAACACTAAGAGGATTCACAGGCAACTAGAGCCGATGTGCGAGAATCGTGACCATAGAGATAAAACACACGGATGGGGTTTACAGACTGCCAGCATACCTTTGCTACCAGTGATGACGGGGACGTTGCGAGGTCGTGAACGGCAGTCAAAGATGATGGGCTTCTGGACCCAGGGGATGAGGAAATGGGTTCCCTCCCCAACTACTGTCTCTTGCACTCCTCTGAACCTGTCAAATATTACTGCCTGATGCCCAGCATCAACTGCAGCAGGGAAGAGCATGTCCGTTAAACACTATATATATATATATATATTGATTGTTTGTGATTGACCAATCATTTTAGTTTCAAAGTAATCGGAAACTAATCAAAACAACATTTCGTTTGGAAATCTATATTACCTACCATTGAAAAGAGCAGAGTTTATAACACCTCCACCGACGGCGAGGGCCAGGCCCAACTTCCCAATAGATTCAAACAATTTTGCCATGGCAGCTGTTCGGGGAAAATGAACCAAACAAATTAAAAAAAAAATACTAACGTTACTTATTCCGTTTATTATCTCAGTGGTGAATGTCTTGACTGCAAGCTGCAAGTAACGCAACCACATTTGTTTGATATCTAGGAGCAGTGGTATACCATTGGTTTAAACAGCGCAGTGTCGCAGCTGGGGGCTGAAGGCTAACTTGATAATGAACTGGCTACTTGTCATCTATGCTAGCTAGCTTAGCCAGCTAACAATAATGATTAACTGTGTTACGATTCAGTTGTCGAACGGTTACCTCTGTGGGAACCAAAATGCTTCACCCAGCCTGCAATCTAACTACCTTCATGGATCTATCAATCTGTCCGCTAATATGTTTCAAGGGTCATAAAAAACGAGCATGTGTGCAAATGTGTCACTTATGTCCATGTTACCGACGTACATAGTACCCTGTTTAGTAACCTATCAAAAGTGTGCTCGGTCTTACGGCAAAGACACAATATGTTATCATCTTATGATGACGGAATATTAGACGAATAGTGTCAATAACACGAAGTGGAATAATTTAACTCACCTAGTTGTGTCAGATATGTCTATGACCTCCACTGAAGACACCGCAGGACGCAGCACGCATGAAAGAATTATCGGACAGCGCATGCGCATCGGCCCTGAACAACGTCTGCAATGATTGGATAGAATGTTCTCTGTTTCGTGACCGTTGCTGTCATCCATTGGTTGACGAAACCAACGTACATTGTAAGCGTTTTGCGAGTTAAACCAAATATGTTCTTATAGCTCTGGATTAACTGACTATTATAAATATCTACATTAATATCAAAACATGAATATGTGTGAACGTCTATATAACTACTAGTCTACTTTGAATATAATATAATTGACAAGCCTTCTCTCATTGTAGGTATAACGATCATTTATTACTTCACATTGCATTCATCCGCAGAACATTACACCATAATAAAACGCATACTGCTTTGCACTTTTCCAGATTGACGCAATCTGGACAATGGCCCTGGCACACGCACGCATGCAGACCCGACCCTTCCGCCCCCAAAAAAAGAAAAAAAAAACATGCTTTTTAGTTTCACTTTCTTCCATTTTGGAGTAGCAACAATTTTGAGATCATGGTCTGAAATATTTCCAAGGTAAGGCAACTGGTCGGATTTCTATATGTTATCCTAATCCCTATAGGTACATTAAGCAAAATGTTAAGGTATAGGCATGCAATGAGTCATTTTCTGTTTACCTTTATGTACACTTCCTCATGTTCCACTTGCGTTCATTTTCTTTGAACCCGCCCGTTCACACTCTTTCATTTTAGCTCCTGGAATAGCAGACTGCAATGACATATTGGCACTTTAGAATAAAGCCGATTGGCGATTTAGCTCTTTTTTTAGGCAACACCGATCATGTATTCATACCGAAAGACAAGCAGAATTTAGAAGAAGAAGAACATTAGCCATTGAAAGTTATGTTAATAGTAAGGCATATAAGCATGCGCATAGGCTTATACGTTCATAAGTAGGCTATATTGCAGTTCATCGACAAAGAAGTTGAAAGGATAAGTTACCCCCCGTTTCTCCATAATATTTTTAGCTGCAATTTCCTACACTGTGTCGTTAAACACGAAATATATTCATATATTACTCCTTAACCCTAACCCCATACACTTGCTTATTTAATAAAGATGTCAATGTTTTTCTCCGGAATTTATCCAGTGGTACATATTTGCAATTCATATTGGCTTTCGTCCACTAGATGGCAGACTTGGACAGGACGGTAAGAGTGAGTGGTCTGCCCACAGACATTGAGGATGACAGGTTGTCGGACAAGCTACTTATCTTGTTTCTGAGAGAGAAGCATGGGGGAGGGGAAATCATTTCTGTCACGATTATTAAAGACCCCCCTGGCTCAGCCCTGATCACCTTTGAAGACAGTAGAGGTAAGTAAGATCAGTGAGTGTATCTAAACACATAACAAACAAAAACATGTATATTATTAGGTATAACTTTCTGGCATTAAATTGCAAAAAATATACTGTTCTGTTATATTTGTAACATATTTTAGTGTAAATGTGAGTATTGACAATCAATTTCAATAAAGAGGCAAATGGTAAAAGAGTTACAGGACACATCATAGACTCTTCTGGTAATCTCACTCACACAGTCGCCCGGAGAGCTATCCGACATGGTCAACACGTTTTAGAAATGGATGGTATGCAGTATGAACTGACCTTAACTCCACATTGTGAGTGCCTGAAACCTGATATGGTATGTATTATCTGTATATGTTCAGAAAGAAGAGAATACATGCATTAGAAATAGATACCATTTTATTTTATCCCCTCTTTTTTCCACCATAGGTCGTCTTGAGTATGTCGGTAACTATTGACTGCAACCAGCTTCCATTGACACAAACAGTCAGGAAAGTCCTTCTTGAAAATAACCCTGACATTAAGTTCAAAGATATTAATAAGAAATTGTGTGACATCACAGGGCCCTACTCCCAGGTACAAGCAGCTTTGGCACAATTACTTGGACTTCCCGGACTCCAAAAATCTGAAGATACAAAGAGCACAGTTGATCAGGCATACTCTGGTGGCCATGATATGCATGCAATTAAAAAATCTCCCCTGCCAGAGTCACAACTCAATAGACCATATAATAGTAGCATATACACAGAGCAAACCTATAGAGATCATACTGCTGGTGACTACCGATCCACCCGACGTGGACAACAGAAATCAACAGCTGGTCCGGTTTGGGAAGACATGGACAAGCCCGAGACTGAGGCCATGCAGATTTCAAAGGATCCTAAAATGTTGGATGAAGATCTCTCCCTAGTTATGGATGCAGACATGTTTCAGTATCTGCAGAAGCATTGTGGAAAGGAGTATCAGCATATACTCAGTCAGAATGGCGTTGAGGTTTTGGATGTAACTTCTGAGGGTGTGACCACGTTGTTCCTGCAGTGTGAAGCAAAGTTAAGGGAGGTTGACAGTGGGCTGCAGCGGCTTACGTCGGCAAGAAGTCAAATAAGTCAGCTTTACCAAGACAATGAGACTATGATCTATCGTGTTCACCTGCTTAAAAGCACCCTTCCATCCGGGGAAGTCCTGCATAGGATAATGGATAAGATAGGTGTAACGCACCCTAAGCTTCTTCTAAACGAGGATGACCAAAACATCTACCTCATCGGGAGCTATAGTGACACATATGAGGCCAAGAAACTTATATGGGGCTACAATGAACCCAGGGGAGTGTTTGACCAGATTGGCGGTCTTCTAAGATCTACTTCCCTTGACTTGAACTCAGCATATCCACTTGAGGGTCCATCTGTTGTTCACCAACCGATACCCGGTTCTCTGAGGTATAAGGCGGATACATTGCTGGGGCCTGACAAGGATGCGAGCAGAGCTGAGGGAGCCACAAAGTATAAACTAGCAGCCCAGTTTAAGTACAAAGAACCAGGTGCATTAGGGTCTCAGCCAGCAGACTTAACCGGAGCAGGGTTAAGGCTCCCATCCCCTGCTATGCGTACAGCCCTTGGTCCCCTGTTAGGCTCGGATGTTCTTTCAGGCACTGCAAGGTTGACGGACAAAAGTCTGTCAAGGCAGAACACTGGAGAGGACGTGTTATTTGAGAATGGAGTCAGACCCTCACAGAGTTCAACATTAGGGGACTATGAACGGAAGTTTTCAGAATCTCCCCCGATTCAAACTCTGATCAGTCCATCAGGAAGTGTCACCTCCCCAACTCTTGGGATTGGGCTCGGCTTTAACTATGACAGTTGCTCCTCTGAGATATCCGTTCCCAAGGTCCAAACTGACAGACAATTGGATGATGAAGAACCCACAGGTCGTGCAAAATACAAAGTCAGGGACCGAGCAAATAGTTTCAGTTACGTAAAAGGAAAGGACAGGTCAGAAACATGTAGCGAACAAATAACGGTTCCCTATATGATGTGGAAGTACATAAAGGAGGTATATCAGCATCAATTTGTAGAAGTTACCATGACAATAAAGATAGAAGAGCAGCACACAGATGCTAAGGATGCTACTACAGTCTTCTTGACAGCCCTTGACCCTTCTAGTGTGAGAGCTTGTCAGATAGATTTACAGAACATAGTTGCTAAGGTTACTGCTGATTTCTCTCAGTGTGATCTGAGTTTGACAGAGTTAGGTATCTCAGACCCAGCAGATGAAATTCTACATGCATTCTATGATGAAGTGTGGAGTAGATTCAAGAAGGTTTCCATTCACACATCAAAGGGGCTCATATCTATTCTCGGTCCAGAACGCTTGTGTTCTCAGGTTGCCAGTGCACTGAGGCAAGTGTTTTCTGGCAGATTAGCCCAGATACCTGGACAACAAAAATGCTTCTCGAGTGAAGCCTCTACTTTAGCTTCTACTTCAAATGAGGCCATCTCTACAAATATAAGCAAGGACCACAATTTGAGTCTGTTTGATAGCATAACCACAGAGCACAAACAGGAAACAAATGCTATTTCTATCGGTGAGCATACAGATTACATACAGAATTCAGATGTCTTGAATGTATCTTTGCGCCCTAACCCACCCCTGGCTCAGAAAGAAACTGTCATTAAGGAGAAAGTAAAGAGTGCAGGGACAATGCATTTGCGTCGGAGGAGCACAGTAAGTCAAGCTGATACAAAAATTTATTCAAGTGCAAAACCTCTGGATAACTCTGAGCCACAAGCAATAGGTACCAGTCAAAACGTGGGTACACTGCAAAAAGAGAGCAATACACAGTCTACGTTACTCCAGAATGACAACAGAAGTTACGAATTGACCAAAAGCCATCAGTATACAGAAGCGTCTTTCCCTTACTCTAACTCTGGCAGGTCTGGTCAACAAGGTTTCAAAGACACATGTTTGTATTGCAGCAGTGAGGAGTCTTTGAAGAGGGTAGAGTGTGGTAAAACATTGTGTCCAGGCTGCATGGTCAAGAAACATGCCTGCTGCGGGGTGTGTCCTAAGCGGACGCAATGCAAGGGCATCCAGGGCACCATCAAATTCTCTGAATTGAGCATCAGTCTGCTGGGCCACAGCAAGCAATCCACCACGAAGATCACTTACTGCATCAAGGATGGAATTCAAGGGGTGAGAAGCTGACCCAGGACTAAAACAAATAACTTAATCTAACCTGTTCCTACAATTAAAGCAACTGATGACAGTTAAAGTTGTAACTGTCATGTGTCATCAGCTGGTTTAATTATAGGACAAATTGTAGCAAGTATTATTTTTTTAAAATTGTTATATATTCTGTTAACAATGTTTATGGGACTGTTACTTAATTGTGATATTATACTTTTTTTCTGTGTGTCTGAACAGGACGGTCATCCTTCTCCAGGTTTGCCATTCATAGGAGGGTTTTTTGTGGCCTACCTTCCTAGAACTGAGAGTGCAATGCGTCTATTACCCAGGCTAGAGGAGGCCTTCAAGCGTGGCCTCATCTTCACTATTCAGAGAAGAGGAGAAGCGTACTTGGTCAACTGGGATTGCATCCCACATAAGACTAGCACACAGGGAGGCAAATCAGAGTAAGTCCACCTGCAACTGCAATCTGTTGTTTCATTCAAATGCACCAAGAAATATCAATGGTTAGATGAACAGGATAATTTTTCGTTTCTTCTTTTCTTTTAGGAATGGCTATCCAGATGTTACCTATTTGACCCGCTTATCTGACATTTTGACTTTTCATGGGGTTTGATAGCAACCAAGACCAAATTTTAAGTTGAAAGAGCTGATTCATCCTTTATTTTTTTTAATTTACATTTAGCTTGTACTGTCTTTGATCATTCTGTATGTGGCTGATTGAAGGATTGAAGGAAACTATAAGTTTGTAAGTGTCTTCTTAATGATAGTCAATTGCAATTCTTACGACCTCTCAATTGTTCCTGTTGAGTTAATTGATTTCTTGTAAAATTCTTGCATTGGTACTTTTTATTGGTATTTCAAGGATTTTACTTAAAAACTATGTAACATTGTGATAAAAAAACGTCTTATTTGTAGTTTGATTCTTATACATATATCTTTATTTTGCAATCATTTTTATAATCATTGTTTTCATCTACTGAATGGAGAATTGTGCGATAAAATTAGTCAACATCTTTTGCTGTTCTCTTGTATCTATAGTTCTCTTGTTATAGTTCAAATTTGGTGTTCTTTTTGGGCACACAAAAGTAAAAAAAAAGAAAGAAAGGAATCTCATTTCATGACACTTTTTGTTATGCTTTTTTATTAGTCCTGGAAAACATGTAAGGCATATGGTAACATGACACACTGAAGCATTACAAGCTCTAGGGACTGTGTGGACGACATAGCACCACAAAGTTTACCCAGAGTCAAGCACAGAAGCAGCATCAATTCAAAGGGTTTAAAAAACAAAGTGTAGACAAGAAGATTTTATTTATTTTGCAACCGGGAAAGATCTGCTTTAGAAACCAGTGGGCAAGGGAGCAATGGGGTGTGCCGTGTGCACTATAACTGCTATTGACTGAACTGTAACAACAGACTTATTTAAGGATCAGTGCGAAATGTTAGTGTTTTTTACTGAATCATTCCCAGAGATAGAGATAGGTTGATGCGGATCGCGTATGCGCTTTAGGCTCTGACACTGCCAAAGTGGAAGGTGACATGATATGGGTAGGAATGAATGGGGACTAGTGGTTCAACTGTTGTTGTTAAGATTGAAAAGTATTTCCCAATGCATCACACCCCCATACACTACTAAACTTTTATGAAACCAATAATGAGCTACACAAACACACAAAGCCATATCTTGTGGCCTAGATCTAGTACGTGGAACACTGTACATGACAAGCCCAGGCATTTACTCCCCTCTTGCGTTTCTGCAATGTTGTGGTGATGGTTTCATTACAGAGGCCTTCAGTGACTGCCAAGCCACAGTCTGATGTGGTGAATCCTTTTGAGGGAAGGGTATGTTTGTGCCGCTACAGAGTGAGAAGGAGCAAGTAACTCTGGATGTGGCAATGGGCTTCAGATAAATCCTTCTGATTTGGAAATAGTAAAACGTACAGGAAACACTGAGCATATGAGACTTGTTATGTTAGCTACTGGTACATTTCATGTTGTAGCTGATTATTAGCACAATATTTTTGACACTATCCGATTGTTTAGCGGGAATGTACAAATCTATGAACATACAAAGGCTAATACCTGTGCGGTATTACTTTGAAACATTGGCACTTTTTTTCTATGCATCTCTTGAGTTTGTAGGTGTTCTTGCGTAAGAACATCTGATTGGAATAGCTTTCAAGATTTCATACAACTGCGTAGCCAAAAAAACAGGCCACGGAGGCAACAGATTCATTCAAACTGCTAACTTGCACCCCTATCCAAGAAATTCAACATTGAGGAGGGAAATGTGTGTGCATTAATTCAAATTCCATTCCAGTTATCTAAGTAATGTATTCCATGTGTACGGGCAAAATAAATGTTGACATTGCAGCCATCAAAATTCTTGTGCAGTTCAGAAGAAGTGTAATAACTCAAACTAGCCCGTAGTGAACTCAGGACATGCTTGGGCTGAGCTGGAATCAGTTTTCTGGACCTGGAGAATTCAAACAGCTGTGCTTCCGCAATGACGGCAGCTGGGTTAGGGCTTCCTCCATTAGCTATTCCCACAAATCTTTAGCCGGTGCAAAGACAAGCAGAGCTACCAACTATCTGGGGATGCATTGATGTATCATATGTAGGATTATGATATCAATATTAAATTACTGTAAACTGTGTTTACTGTAATACTGATCACTTATTTATAAACAACAGAAATAAAGGCAGACAGGCTGCGATTGGACGTGATTTATTAGCTACGATTGGGATTCTGTCAAATGTAATTAAATTTCAATACACAGTGATGGGCAGATGAGCAAAACTGTTTAACAGAGAACACGGTGCATGCCTACAGTGGAGCAAGGCTGCATATAATTAAACACTTTCAATTGTTAGACTTTTGTTAACTGCAGTAGAAATTCTGTCAGCACCCATGATCTTTTTGGATAGACATCTTACACAATGTTTTTCATATTTTTGTATTCTATAAGGTTGAGGAAACCTTAAAAAAAACATTTTTTCACGTTTATATGCAAAAGACAAAGAGCCATAAAAATAATTTGGCACAATGGTTCAGACCAACAGAAAGTTTAGCAGTTCCCCCGTGTATAAGGAGTATGAACTTTGAACTTTAAACCCTTGAAAAAAAAAAACTAAAATAAAAAAATAACATTAATTAAAACATAATTTTACAGAAGCTTTTGTTTCTCACATGGCACTCAGGAACACAAGCAC
>OOFG01000552.1:0-18069 GCA_900323295.1 Molva molva | reverse complement strand
GACCTGCGACATCAAAGTGAGCCCACATCAAACCCAGAGAGGGATTAAGGCTTTAAACCACAGCAGGGTCAGCTGAGCATAGGAGCAATGGAAATGTGGAGGAGGTGCTAGAGCTGACCATCTTACAGGAGCTGCCCGTCACACCACCCCCCCGCATTGTGTTATCAGACTGGAGCTCTCGTGGGCCCCCACTTCACCGTCTCCCCTAATTGCAGCCTAAACTGAATCGCTCGACTCAAGCACTCTTTCTAAAAGGTGAGTGCATCGATGGATGTCTTAATGGAAAATTGCAGACGAGCAACACTCTTACTCTACACTCGCTTATACAAGGCTACACTGCCAGCAGTGTGGCAGAGCAAAAACTGCATTTCCATAATGCGAGGTTATACAAATACGCTTCCATTTTGCACCACCCAGAAATGCAAGAGGCGATTGAATCATCTTTGTCCGTTAAGCATAAAAAAAACCAGCTGTATTGCATGTGCACAGGCAGGGCCTGGCCTGGCCTGGGGACATTGTGTTGCAGTTTAGCGTTGCAGGGTTTGCAATGCTTTGCAAAACAGAGTACCGGACAAACAGTGAAGACGAACATTTTCTGGCCAGTACAGGAACTCGGTTACAGTACTCTAGCAGACCTCTGTTGTGTCGCCATCTGAAATGTACTGGAGGGAGTCGGATGCCAACTGGCACTCGTTCTGGCACGTACCTTTGCTCTGAGGGGGGTTCTGGGTGCGGTCGCGGAGAATGTTGATCTGGTGCACGGCTCCGAAGGGCTCAAACAGCTCCTTCAGCTCCGTTTCTGACCAGGAGCGCGGGATCTGGCCCACGAACATCTTGATGGAGTCGGGGTCCGGCTGGTCCAGGTGCTCCATGGAGCCGTTCATCTTGCTGCCGTTCCCGTTGCTGAAGGGCACAGGAACACCAAGAGCCGTGATTAGTATTCCCCAACGGGGACGCGTCTAATGACCATCACTCTTCCTGTTGGGTTCGACTCCATCCACCCAGCGGAGATGGGCAGAAAGCAATTCATCATACAGCAGATTGATTTCTGAACTGAAATGACAGGTGATGACAAATGACCTGCAGCGGCAGAGCGAAGTCCACCCCAAAAAAGATTTAATTATATATATATAAAAATACTAAAAAGGTGCCCAACCTTATATATTAATACTTATCGGGCCCAACCTGTTGATAGTTGAATATTAAAAATAAACGGTTTCTTTAAAACAACCATTGTAATGGCAGCAGTAACACTGAGGTGAATTATTGGAGGAAATACGATTGTTCTTTGGCTTCATCTTTCTGCTCGACATTATATACCCATACGTGATGTGTACCACAACCCACACAAGACCAAAACATAATGGCATTGAAGTTTAAACAAGCGGCAAAATAAATGGAATGAGTTTGATGACATACGTTGTCATTTATAAATCTAAAAGATAAGACGAAGGGCCATTGGCGACAGTTAAGGGATAATACTAACATGCTAACCACTTTCAAATAGTGGAATGAAATCACAGCAGTACTTTAATCTATGCACCTATCCCACGCCTATTTGACTGTTACGGGGCCATTAGAGATGCCCTACTAAAATATTTGCAGTCCCGACAACATTAAATAATATTGAGCACATCTTGTCCTGGTTTGCGTAGTCACTGATGCCCGTGAATTTGATTTATAGTCATACACACTGCCAAGGACCAATGGGGAGAGGTTTCCCTGGATAAATGATTGGCAGTCTGCAGTAGTTCAAAGGGACGACTACAGAAAATGATATAAATTTACCTTGGACGGCTCCCCCAGACAACAAATAAATAGTGCTGTATGACCCGAGAAGTGAGGTAACGCTCAAGTCTGTTGTACGGTTCAAGGAAGTAACGGAGAGAAATTATTGATGTAGATCATATGGAAATTATACATTTGTACAAATACAACTTTTTGCCTGCAAGGAAATTGAATCAGGAACTGATGCATTTCACAGAAGCGACCAATCTTCAGACCTAAATACACACATTTATGTAGATCACACTTTGGTAAAGGGATTAGAATCAGAAACATGAGGCCCCACTCTGCTCTAATTTAAGAATCAAGACAAACATTGTGGATTAGCTAGCAAGCGCGTAACACGGCCTAAAACAAAGCATTACATTATGACAGTAGTTCATCTAGCTATTGTTGGAAACTGGAAGCCAGCAAGCCACTGCTGGAAGGTATTTTGCTGCAGAAGGCAATAGACGTCGAATGGGATTCCAAACCAAATTGAGCTATTTCAGAGGAAGGCCGCATAGCAATTTTGAATTGTAAACTCAAACCACATATTGACAAACAATCAAGGTGGGTCTGAGGTGGCTAGCAAAAAAATGTAACGATAGAGACAAGTGTCCCACTCAATACCACCATCTCCCATCAAGCAATGCCTCCGGGCCAGGTGAAAAATAAGAGCACATCTGCAGTTAATCCATCTCTCCTCACACATGATACTACGTGGGGCCGGACGAACAAGGTAGTGCTGTTGGCCGACAGGTTTTCAGGGGAAGGGTTGTATAAATCAAAGGTTATCCCTGACACCGTGCAGGGAGGGCAGAGAACAGACCTCGTGAAGAAATAGAACATGGGACTCCAGTAGCTCTAGAGACATGCGGTACCGCTCACTTTTTATACTACAAGACAACAAAGGGGGAGAACAAACAAGAAAAGATACTGACCAGAGATTAAATAAATAAAGGAAGTGATAAAACAGCATGCCGACCTTTGGACCCGCGCCATCCACCTCTTACACATTGATCCCAAGCGCTCGGCAGAAACGCCAAACTCCTTTAAAGATTTAAAGGACATACTGAAGAATCCCACTTCAAAGCCCGTGCCTCGGTAATCCAACACTCGAAACTTCTTCAGAGATTTCTATTTCGCAATCACAATTTGTCCAGCGCAGGGCGTCAGTCCGCCGAAGAGAAAAAAGCAAACAAACACTCCAACGGGGGCTGTTGCCCCCCTCCCCAACAACTATGGAGAGCCGCAGAGGTAGAGCTCCAGACCTCCAAGAACCCTGGCTTTAGTAGACCAGTCTCCCGTGGTCCGTCTCCTCTTCAGGCATTTTGGCGATGGTACAGGGAGTAACCTACAGCGTCTTTGCCCCAGCGGGGGGAACAATTACATATTGTTCCCCCCTGCTGGAGAACGCTATTCACCGTTCCCTCTGCAGAACAATGGGCCGAGTCAGAGGGATGCTCTGGAACATGCTGTGGGCTGCATCTACCAGGGCCACGACACTGTGGTACGTGACACCATTTATCCACACTTATGCCACGGGCTCTCTCGACGCCATTTTGCCGACCAGCCGCGGATGCAACCCCTCTGCGGGCATGGCACAAGACTCTTCAGATATGGAAGGAACTGTTTACGTGCTTCATTAGAGGAAAGAAGAGTTGACATTTAGCCTACCAACCTACCAAGCAAGGAATGACAATAGAATCGTTTCCGTTTACAAGATAAGGCCTTCCTAAATCTAACGTTTTTGATATTGCCATCACACCCAATGGAACATTATAAAGAGTATGTTTTACCACTGCCTCGCAGTATAAGCGTAAGGATACACCGCTTGTTCAATGCACTCCGTGATGTTAAGCACAGGAACGCACTCTCTTCAGAGTCCCACGCATTCGAGTGCGGGAACACGATGTACGTAGTTTTTGAACATTCCTAATGCAGCTATTGGATATGACAGGCCGTCTCATTCCAAGACACCCCAGAGCAGCTGAAAAGTAATTCGGTGCCATGGCAGTTACATACCTGCTGTCGCGCTACCACATAAACCACATGATGTATCAGGGCCATGTGCCCGCTCCATTGGTCTCCTGACCTTAGAGAAGATGAGCACCAAACCACGGCCACCACGCAGCCGCTGAGTGACATCTTCATGTAACCATTAGGACGTATCTTTCAGTGGTGGGGAAAACCGTAATGTGTGCCTCTATGAAAATAACATTTGTCACATGGAAGGGTTACCACCACGCTGCCCTACTGAAGCTAATGGGGGGCGCCCCCCCCAGCAGGGCTGACCGTTAACTCTCAATGCACACCTTCCTTATTTTGTTGATGTCCTTTACAAATATAAATAAAGGAAAAAAAAGGCACAATTGGGAACACATTTCGGCACATTCTACAGCCCTTGTGTTGCTGTAGTTAAAAGCATTTATTTTGAACGTGTCATGGCAGGATATATAGGAGAAATCGTACAGGCACTGCTACGCCTCTTCGTCTTGATTAATGGACCAAGTCGACCCCACACCCTTAAGGTTAACGTGCATATGGTAGGACATGCCTTCATGCCTTTTTGGGGATGATAAATGGTTGATTACTGTAGATATATCTTGAATAACACAGAATTTTAAATCAATGGCTCTCCAAACAACTTCACTGAAAAAACTGCAAACATGGGAGTACAAATGAGCCATGAAGAAGACATCTGACACATTAAGGTGCTTTTCTACAGGATTTCACTCCACATGGGTCCGAAGTGACCCAGTTCCATTGTTATTGCTTTTGATTGAGACAGACATGTTCAATCAGCCAGTGAATGGCCCCCATGTTAAAAGATAGCCAGCATCCGATGACAAGGCCCGCCCCATTAGCGCCATAATCAAGCCAAACGTCCCTGGCAGATATGGATGAGCCTTCCCCAAGTAGCACCCAGTGTGAATGAATAGTTAAATCTCCTTGCAACCAAATCAACTCTTGCCACAGTGCTTGGTGACGGAGCATGAATGCAAATCTTTAGGCGGCCCTCCTTGGCAGGAGAAGCATTCACAACTAGGCCCTTCAGATGTAGAGACAAACGGCATACTAAAAAGCAGCAATTAGCACATGCTTTCTTTAGAAAGAGGAAGCTAATTGCATTGACTTACCATTATCCCGCATCAAAACGAGCCTTTATATTCTTGTGCATGATTTAAGAATTATTTAATACTGGATGGTCTCTCACGCTATAATATCTACACTATTGCGTTTAGTGCGAGTTTCCCCATCTGCCTCGTTCCAAAAGAGAAATGGTACACTTTTCTCTGTGGGGCGCTTAATTAAGCATGGAGCTTATCTACTGCTGCAGCTGACCCCAACACCACAGGAAACGACTTTGTATGGGTGGGAGATACGGTTGACATGTAGAACACGCCATCACCATACTAACCATCACGTGAAGCATCGCTAGCTCTTTAGGTTTGAACACAGCAGTTGCTGAGGAGCAACAACAACCATTAAAATATTTAGCGGTCGGGTAGCATTGCAAGAAACTGAACGGCAATTGTAGTGCTAAATTGTCAGATAGCATATTTTATGGGTAGATCTGTGTATTGTCATACATCAGATTATTGTCAAGGCACCGCCTCTCTCTCTACCACACAATAGCAGTTAGCAGTATCTTCTCAAAAGATTGGCAACAGGGGATATCTCAATAGGGTGGGTAGTACAATGGTTTTCAAGTATTGCTTGTGAAACCAATCCAACAGGAAATAGGCTTGACTAAAACAATGCATAGAGACTTTCAATCTCTTTACATTGAACTGAAGAGTTGTACTTAGTGGCTGAACGGATAAGAATAGAAGTGCAATGCACATTGGAATCCTATGATATATCTTTTTTATTTTCAAGTCGTGGACCTATTCAACAAGACATTACAAATTGTGTTCATCAAAATCCAATTTGCTTAACGTCCTTGAAAACAGAAGTTTGTGATTGTGGACCAGCAAGTGTAAGTAGGCAGACACCATTTCAATTAATATTTACAATTGGGCCTGCTCTACTTTGAGATAAGCAATATCAAATTCTGAAGGACCAAATATGGACACTACCTTGCAGTGATGTCCTGTTTTACATGTAAAACTGTACCGTTCCATAGCTAGGCGCAATGTACATTTTGTTTAAACATTGCCTTGAGCTTGTAAATGTAGATATAGCTGTATATCTTTCTGATGTTCCACATAGAAGATAATCTATTGATTTCATACTTTGTGAATGTTTAGCTTCGTCATTCTGCCATGTTAAATGCCATGAACAAATGGATTAACTGCACATTAAAACCATTCAAAATAAATGCAGCCTCCATTGTTTTTCAACAATCAATGTTTGATGGCAAGTGCACAACTAATAGCATATCAAATTTACACTGCGTAATAATAAATTATATTAATGAACTTTAATACAAATACTTATAAATACTTTATATTAAGCTACAGGGTTAGCTTAATATATACAAATATTTAAATCAACTCATTTAATAAGCCTAGTTATTATTGGGTGCATAAACTGTCAACCTGCAAGAAATGGTGGAAAGGAAGCCAGTTTTATGAGAGAAATTGATGAGGGTTGCAGAAGACCTTGGATGCAGCTGAATTGTGCAATATAGCCCGATTCTTGTGAAATACTGAACCAAAACTCATTTGTGAAACATCCTGTGTGAACTGCTAACCAAACCACATAATTTACACAACACAGCACTTGGAACTTCTTAGTCTCCATGTTGCCGTCGCACTAGGCCGTTTTCCTGTGTATTAACCAAAGCCCTATGCTCTGCTCGCAGCGAGAGGGGAACAGGTGACATGCCAGAGACCCGAGCCCCTTGCCTTCAACATCTGTCCATGTTGGCACTTTCCCACAACCGTGTCACAGCGAGTGAAAATAACGGAACAGCTGGTGTGCACCGCCGTCGGACCTGGTGGCAAAAGGCCACGCTCCCAACAGATCAACAGCTCTCGCGCCACGACAAAGGGATCACCTCAACGCTTATCTTGTACGATGCAATGTCCCTGCTTGTTGCTACAGGATAACGCTTAAGCCATGATAGTCGCTCTCACTGGCCATAAGGGGATAAATCAATCAAACACAGCTCGCTAAGGGTGGATCTAATTTCCCACCTCTCTCTGAAGCCAACATTTCCCTAATGAACTCTGCATAGTTACTTATATTTTTGATACACCCCCTTCATATGGACAGCAGATGTCCATCTTTTAGACCAATTATGTGTCATTGGATGATTTGTCCTTTGTCAAATAAATCCAATGTGGACATTTGTATGTGCAGCCAATAATGGGCTCCAATTATTTAACCCGTTGTTTAAGTTTTACTCATACTTTGAATTCTACCATGGACAATGAGTCTAGCCCTCACATCCAGTCATTCAACAAATAACATTTTGAGGTCAGCATCGACTGATGATTGAATCGAATGATGATTGATCAACGACGTTTTTAGGTTATATGGGGAAGTAGGGGCTGATAAGGTCATTAAAAGTACTTCCATTACATAGTGACTTAGTTAAATATAGTATGGTAAAATCCAGCAATATGAACGTTTATTAAATATTAACGTCACGATTAGTTGAAAACACGGAGGCATCAACGTGACCTCAATACATGTAAACATTACTAATTTAAGGGTACGTAGTTAGAGAGCTAGAAGCGGGCAGGGCCAGGATATGTCACGGGTCATGGGGAGCTAACGTTACGCCATGAGGACGGCGTTACGGCCCGGTCATATGGTCTTAATTACCGGGTTAATAATGGACCGGCCACGTGTTTCTGTCGCCAGCCCTCCGCGTTCAACATGGAGCTCTGGCGAAAACCCATAAACTCTGGCTCATGCTGTGGGTAAGCTAGCTAGAGTGCTAGCATGAAGCTACAATGCTAACATTAAGCTACAATGCTAATACGAGCAGGGAGGGTCTGGGGAGCGCCAGGCAACCCAAGCGTGGCTTCTTACAACAAGAGTGAGGTCGTTAAAATCAGTGATCCGTGATTAAACTCAATCACTGCGTAGGGACGTGTATGCATGTAGATATGTTCACGGGGGGCCGAATAAAGTTAACGCTAGCCAACGCACATAACTAAAGCCGTGTTTCTGTAACAGAAGGCTACCCGCTGCACTTTGAAGCGTAGCGTATTGACCACGAAGTGTGTCGCCACACGCAGCCGATCGACACCACGTCGATAGCAACTTGTTTTGCTCAAACTTTAAGCCGGAAGGAAGTCAGCGACTTGATATCTTAAAACATCCGTGAAAACCCCCAGATAACCCCCGAATACTTTTAGTAACGTATTAGGTTGTTAGCGTTACTTTGGAGCACGGTGATACTGCGAGGTGTCTCTCCGGAAGCACATGTTACCGACTATTGTAGCGCGTCGCGTCCGGCGCTGCGAACCAACACTCGGCCTTGTAAATGGCGGGTCCCGTGACTTAGAGCAGCGGAAAACCGACGATAGATATAAACACGGAGGGCGTCCATGTGACGTGCTTAAGGTATATAATAAGAGTGGTTTGACCATCGTGTTTTTAAGTGGATTAAAGTTGTTGCAATGGACGTGGGCGTAGCGCCGTGTGTTAATGGTGGAGCAGCGAGGCTAGCGTCTCCAGCTGCGGCTGGAGCAGAGCTGGCTCTCGGTGTGGCTCTGCCTCTCGTTAACGCTACACCGCACATTACTTTGCGGTTATAATTGCTACGTTTTTTTGTAAAAGTTAAGTTACTTACATCGTTTCGCCCGAACTCATCAGCCGGCTTTCGGCCAGATGGAAATCCAAATCGTACGACGAAGTCATGACCAAAACAACGCCGTGGCAGACAATGAGAAGTGAGCCCACTCGCAAGAGACTGACTCCTGCGAGACCGCGAGATTGAACGGAACAGGTGCAAGGGGCGTCTTCAGAACTGCATGCAATGTAAAAATGGTGTTCGCCTTATTCTTTCTCCTTGTCTCTCCTATCGCCAAGTGAAGTGAGAATGTGTCTCGATACCGTCACACCGCACACTGAGCTGCAGCAGAGGCGTGGTCTCTACGCAAAGTCTAAAAAACCACGCTGACAGCTTGCTCGGTGATTTTGAGACAGTCGATCATTATTTTCATTAAATATCCTTCACCGGCAAACTTATTTGGACCCGGTCGAGCATTAAAGGTAAAATGGCATCTTTATAACGTTTTATGGCCATCGCAAACCTCTAAAGTAATAACAAATGTCACGAACGGTATTTATGTGGCACTGTAGCCTACTCTTTCACTACAGCCTGCCATTTTTTAAAGATTGAACTAATAAGAAGGAAAAACTGTTTAATAGGTTATATTATTGGCAATATGTATTGCAGTTACATTACCACATTTCCTTAACTCTACATATGACATCATTAAATTGCAGTTGTTTATCTGGCAACTTAAATTTCGCCTTTCAGCGGGGTCAAAGGCCATGTTACCTTTTGTATAATGCTGTTGTGAACATGGGGGAGGGGGAGTCGGTCTTCTTTTGTTGAGCCGGACTTGTAGGGCGAGGCCTCTCCCACATTGTGGGAGGAGGGGGGTGATAGGGGTGCAGTCTTGTCATAGTCTAGTGTTATTATCAAACCAGTCCTTTCTGGTTCGGCAGCTGCATAATTAAAAATATTATTCATAACCAGGGTTAAGAAGGAGCTCATTTAGGAAATCTGACTTCATCCTTGTCTCCATAGCAATCTCTCAAGGCAGCTTTACCCCCATGCTATACATAACTGACTTCTAAAGAGGTTTGTATAATGTGACGTGTGACCTATTTTGCTGTACGTTCAAACAAGCACAGTATATAACACCCATTCCCTTGAAGATTGAGAGAGAGAGAGCTATAAAAAGGAAGTGTAAACCTCCCTTGGGCATCAGGTTTCATTAAAAAGGCTAAAAAAACAGAAGAGCGTCATCCCTTTTCAAGCATCCACATATTCCCTTCGACTCAGAGATCTCAAGGGAGCTCATTGAATATGTTTGATGTGAAAGGATCTGGACTCTAGTAAATAGACTGTTTGGTCTTTCGATTTAGTGGGAACACACAATCTGCCTTCGGTGGAATTTGGATGCTAGTGTATCCACCCATTGATTGTGAGTGTTGAGGGTTTGGAATATCTGTGGGTTCTCTGAGATGTTTGTTTGTTGGGATGGATAACGTGGATCTACAGCCTTGTTGACAGGACCTTCCCGCTCAAATCTCCTTCTTAATCTCAGATTAAAACTATTGTAATCCAATCATAATCCACCACACGTACCATGCTTTTCCTGTTTGACATCAAAGGTTTTTCCTCTGCAGTCTGACAAATCAATTCATCCACTATTCTAACACACACACACCCACACACACACTCGGGACCTAAACAGGTCATGTAAAAATAGGACAGCTGCAACCTAATTGGCCTACATCATTTATTTTGTGTCTATGTCTCCTAGAATCTGTAGGAATAGCTTTTACTTGGTGTTCTCAAGACAATATCACAACACTGCTCACCGAATGGCGACCAGATCTCTCAAAATGGAGAGTAGGAACTTTGTCGAAGAAATTGTTCTAGATAAGTATTGCAAGACACAAACATTAACACTATCTTGTTCTGTACCGGTGTCCTGACAATCAGATCTAAACATATCACATATTAGTAACATGATTCTCATCTTATTTTGATTGAACTATGTTGTGTGGTGAGACGTGGGTCGGTTCCATTTCTTCACAATTTGGTTCGGTTTTTTCCTATTCACAAGAGCCCCTGCATTATTGACTTGGCTCCTCTTTTTTATAGCCCATATAAGGGCTTGTTTGTTTCCCACGTGGAACAAGATGAGCAGACATACATAGGAGGTAAATAAAGAGTGAATAAGATGTTATTTTAAAACGTAAACACCATTGTCCACTAAACACTAAACAAATGCAAACAACCTTCAGAAATACACAACTAACCCATTCTCTTTATTTAGTAGACAACATCCTGACATGTATTCAGAACATTCTCATATTCCTTGATATGATCTTCTTTCACAAACACACCACAGATGACAAAAGATGGCAATCACACGACATGGCCCAGGTCTTCAAATGAAAACATCAACATCCTGTTTCATCCTCCACACAAAGAGGCAGCAGTAATTCGGCTCTGCTCCCACCAAAGCCAGCCCTAGATGGTTGAATGAGGGTCCTACCCCACCACGTACCTTACTGGCAGGTCCTCATCGCTGACAGAGACCCCGGCCGCAGATGGGGGACAGCGCATGCTGTTGACGTACAAACTCTGCACCAGCGCCAGCTCAGAGGAGTGTTCCAACATTGGTGCTCCGGATAAAAAGAAATCCACCTTGTGCAATGACCACTTTTCTTTTTCCCCTCTCTATCCACTGTGTTTCTCTCCCTCTTTGCTCTGCGAGTCTCTCTCCCGCCCCCCTCTCTTTCTCCTCGCTTTAGTGCAGCAGAGCGCTCCCACCCCCTTCGCTGACTGGCGTGGCTGAAATAATCCTCCCTGACAGCTCATCGTGCGCTAATGCATTGTGGTGCCTGTGTCTGCCGCGGCCCAGTTCGCTGGCTGGAAAGCTGGCCACAGCAGCAGCACTCTCCTTCTACTAATTGACACTCCTATCAGAGGGGGGAAAACTTGGACTTGAACAATATAAGCTTGCTATCGGTATGGGGAAAACGAGAGCAAATACTGGCACAGAATAGAAATACCAGCCATATATGAGAACCCATCCACATTCCCGGTCATTCGTCTTGCCTGATTTGAGCCCGGTAGGCCCTTGTAAACAGAAAGAGAAAGAGAGATTCAGCAAGGCAATGGCTTGTATTTGTACTTATATTATTCAGCTGTGTCCGTTGGGTCCATTATAGATATAGCGTTATACCATTAAGTTGGTTGAAGATTTTCCCTGTTTCCGAGGTCTATGAGGACCCCTGTCCCGTCTAAAGCAGGCAGCTGTCATCATTGTACTGCAGACTGCTTCACTGTATAGCCTCATGACAGACAGGGTGTCTGTCATGAGGCTATACAGTGAAGCTGTCTGCAGTACAATGTGTCACATTCCCACCATGCCAAGGGTTTGGTAATAATCCAGTGAAATGCAGAGAGATCAGGCAGTATACGCTCTGATGTCACATTATACCCAGACAGAGGAGGTAAAGATAGCCTTCTGGTAAATCTGTGAGCAGCCATCTTTGATGGCATTCATTTGTGTTCCCAAGCAGGCGATTACATAAGCACTCTCTGGACTTTTCTTTGTGCTTGTTATCCTATGCTACGATCAATGAGTGCTGCTATGGAAATGCCTGCAATACATCGCTGATGATTCAACTATTGGCATCGCTGTTACGCTCCAGGACCTTCCCCATACTGGTTTTGTTTTGACTTCTGTGCAAAAATGTGACATGTGTCTGTGCATGCGTCACATATGTAATACATTAAAACTGGTTCTTCCAAAAATGAGTAAGTCTTCCCCAGCCTTACCCTGAAACCAGAGCTACACACAACCAACGGATAGCGAGACTCAAAGCACATTGCTGAAGCACACAGCCTTCTGTTTCATCAAAGGCTTTGTGCAGCACCAATTTGCATTGGAGTAAAAAAACAACAATAATAAAGAAAACGAATTTGCCTTTCAGGCAGAGCTACTGAGGAAGGAACACGACACAGAGGCATGGAGGGTTTAAGGCCCATGCTTGGCTCCATGAACACATGTCCTCCATACAACTTGTCCATTTGCATGTTCACCATCATTTCTGTTAAGCTGCAACAATAACATTAGCCCAACAGTTTAGATGGGAGGTGTCACTTCCACCTCTGCTTAACCCCCTGGGGGTGAGCCGTCTCGTTCCCTAATAGGGGTTCAGCTCCATTAGAGGAATACTACATTAGCGATAAGACAAGGCCTTAATCATTTCACCTTTTTTTCTTCTTGGTCTCCTGCTGCGGTGTCTGTTCGTGTGTGATACCTGAATTGGCCCTCGTAAAACCAGACTAGTTACACGAAAAAATTTAAATTGCAATGATGGAGGAGGGTAATTCAAATGGGAGGCAGAATGCACCTGAACGGCCTCAACAATAATATAAATATAGAGGTCAGCTGTCACCACGCTTACAGGGGGCAGGTGCTGCTGTCACATGTGGTGCTCCATGAGTTGGATGATGGTGAGTTAATTAGATGATGGTGACTTTATTAGATGATGGTGAGTTCATTGGATGATGGTGAAGAGTTCATTAGATGATGGTGTGTTCTTCTGATGATATTGAGTTCATTGTGATGATGATGAGTTCATTGATGATGGTGAGTTCTTCTGATGATATTGAGTTCATTGGCTGATGGTGAAGAGTTCATTAGATAATGATGAGTTCATTAGATGATGGTGAGTTCATTGGCTGATGGTGAAGAGTTCATTAGATAATGATGAGTTCATTAGATGATGGTGAGTTCATTGGATGATGGTGAAGAGTTCATCGGATGATGGTGAGTTCTTCGGAAGATGGTGAGTTCATTGGATGAGAGTGAGTTCATCGGATGATGGTGACTGCATTGGATGATAGTGAGTTCATCGGATGATGGTGAGTTTATTGGATGAAGGTGAGGTCCCCGATCTTGGCCCTTCGTCATCCTCTCACCTCCTGAACAAAGTACCCACATATACTGTCGTCCTTGCATCCCATGTGTAACCTGTTGGTGAAGAAGTCTGAAATAGCTCACAGCAACTATGGTTGACATCCGGAAGAACTCAAACATCCTGTTTCGTATGTCCACAGACTGCCTGAACCCTAACCGCCTCTGAGAGAATGTTGTTGCGTGCGCTGCTGTCCTGTAAACTGACTCTGTCTTGCTGGGTCAGGAACTTGATGTAAAACCAGTTAATCTCCAGCTCTGCTCCATGCGTGGCAACAGACCGCAGGCTGTCCCTTCAAGTCCCTGCCAAACAAACCCTGGAAGTCACGCGAAAATACCTGGCTGTGGCACGACCAAGGCGTGCCCCAGGAGGTGGAGGTGTGGATGGGGAGGAGGAAAGGTGAGAGCACCGTTCATTGGGGGTGTAATAGTAGGTGCTGATGATTAACAAGCACTGGCTGCTCTGTAGTATCTCAGCGTATCTGCAGTACGGTCTGTCTGGCGGGGGGATGGGCGGTTTGGAAGAAAAAGTAAAAAGGGTGAGGTAAGAATTACATAACTCTGTAACTCCTTGTTCTTTTGTATCCTTTAAAACATGTCTATTGTGTGTATGCATATGTGTACATTATTTATTGAACCTATCTTTAGATCTGTATATATGGCGCTAAGTATATGCATTGTTTAGAATAGGCTACTGCTCTTAAATCTGTTCTATTCTCCTGCGGTGTAAACACATCTTCTAGGGCAGACAGATAGTGGTCTCATCTGTGCCAGCATGCATCTGGTATGTAAATTACACATAGGGCCAAGCAGCAGTTCAGCGCTAGCACAAGGTACGATTGTCTATAATGCACAATAAAAACCGACGTCAATGCATTCCTTTCTACCCTTCTGAGCACACATCTACACATTCCCCTCCATTACAGGCCCGACTCGAGACTCTTTCCACTGACATGAATATTTTAAAGGCTGATGTTGAAATCCCGCTCTTGCGAAGGACTGGGGCTTAGCATTCCTGCCCGTGCCACAGGCCCACGTAGAGCAGGAGCAACGGCAACGCTGCTCTCATCCGCCTGGCTCCAAAACACACCGCTGGCTAAACCTAACGTGTACAAAAGGTCATTAGTCCAAAATGCAATTAAGAGCCTGACCGTGAGTCACGTAATTGTGCTGTGAAGGGACTGAACAGCAAACCTCCAACCTGTGGTTGGCCTAGTGTATTGGACTCTGTACTTTACTGTGTAAACTATGTAAAATACTTAGTCCCTATTAGGAATGTTCATCTATCAGCGACTTTGTCTCTGTTAAAAACTCTATTGCACTAGTGCTATAATTGTTTATAGGTTTTTCGTAAAGGGGAAGGAAATACTGAAATATGTTTTCTTCGCACCGCTGCTGTGAAGCAAAACAAGCACCCATGCTTGTCAAGTGATCAGATCTAATGACACCACATGTTTACATCTCTGCAGTTGGCCTCTGAACAGTTTGAGAACAACCCACAGCTTTCTCTCTTCACACCTGTGTTCCCACGGGACTTATCATGTGGTTTGTGTTGTTCTGAGAAAAGGGAAAAACATGTATGATAAATATGTGCTCAAAGATGTGTCTTTATAATCATCAACAAACATTGTTGAATATTGACTGTTAACATATTTTACTTCTGCATGATGTTGATTATTATTCATATTTTCTATTCAGAGGGCGGACAAGACAGAGCTTGACATAACTGTTTATAATCAGACTATAAGAATAAAGACACATTTTATTGTCATGCATTTCCAGGCCCTGTCTTTGCAAGAGTTGTGTAATGCACCCTTGTGTGGAGAATTTATGATCAAACAGATGCTAGTAATAAGCTGTGACTATGACTCCTGACAACCGCGTGTAGGTGATTGATAGATGAGGAAGGATAGGAGTGAGACGAAGGAGGGGGGAAGGGTTCTCCTATATCCGCGACCTTTGAGACATCTCACACCGGTGTAACATTTATGTATCTCATGAACGAACAAGAATTTGGTTTCAGGTTTGGCTACATAATATGCTCGATTTGGAAGAACACATTCCTCGCTGAGTAGGTGTGTAGCTCTGGGGTGCAAACGCAAACATGATTAAAGCAAGCAGAGAACTGCGTGCAACTCGTTGGTTAGTCATCTGGCGACTTTGCAAGAAATAAAGAAAGCCTTTCTCTTCCGCTTTTCTAGTCTGCAGTGAAAATGTAACTTCCTCTTTGTCTAGTTGTCGTATTATCAGAAGACCTTAAAAAGATCTCTACTTTGGTCCCCAGACTCAAACCCACACGAGGCTAAAGCTTCTTTTTTACATGAATATTTCACATAAAGATTTCACTAAGGATTCATGTCTGATTCTTTCTGTTAGCAAGAAATGTTCCTATTTGCAAGATGTGTTATACAATGAAGAGTATATTTGGCTGTACATGGTATGTGCTAGATATAATTGAGACTATTCAACGTGTAATTAAAGCTCTAATTCTGACTATTTCTATCTACATTTAGACTATCTATTTAAGTTCACAATGACAAATGACAGGTGTGCGGGGTAAAAACCAACATAAACATCCAAACGCCGTTCAGATGTTCACCACAGCCTCCAGAGCATACACTGCTCCAAAGGTTTGCCTGGAAATAAACATTTGACTGAATAGTGACAGGTGCAATGCTACAGCTAAAACATTGCTGTCTCTGGGCTCGAGAAATGTTGAAGAGGCCCTTCAAGTCTCTCACTCTCCGTGCGTGAATACTGACACCGCGTGGCTATCAAGAGGATTGCAGATTATACAAGTTGAGACAACTGACGACGATCAATTCTATAGTCTAATATAATGGTTTTGTCCATCACGTTTACAATCGTCCAAGTTATTTCTTAAATTGGCTTGGTTTGTCTTACAATTAGCCAGGAAATCTTGAATGCTTGTCAGAAACCTGAAACAGAAAAAAACATGCCTTGCGGAAACTATGAAAAGACCATTTATGAAATTTTTATTTGATCGTATCTAAAACCATAAAATAATTATCAAAATTTGATGAATAAACAAATCAACAAATCGAGTAATCATTTAAGCAATAGTACAAAGAATTCAAGGATGGAGTAAGCTATTATGGGATTATATTGCAATCATTTGTATTTTAGAATCTTCCTGACATACCAGACCTAGCAATTTTCCATCTCAAATTCACACTGGCCCCGATTTTTCCCCAGGGGTTAAAAAATGCAGTTAACAAATAATGTGTTATTGTGCGTTTTAAAGGCTTGTGGAGAGGAAACAAAACTCAGATCTGAAACTGGCTTTGTTGGAATATTTCTGATGTATTTTCATGAAGCAAAGAAATCCATCATAACAAACTTGTGATCAAATCAGAACAGTGCTTTGTATGATCTAAAGATAAATTAAAAAAAGATACAGAAAATGTGTTTATAGAAAAATCTATCGAATGCTGTTATGATAATGAGATTCACATGTTCAAGTCTGAAGATACAGACTGTTGAGCTTTAATATTGAAACATCAGCAAAATTAATTACGTTACAAGCACAGCTGGAGCACATCTCTGCAACAAATCCAACAAATCCTCTGAAGAACAAATAAAAATACAAACTTTCAATTTAAAAAAATTTACAGGAATTACAGAAAATCATTCAAGTTAAAACCAATATCTGAAAATGGATTTAACAAGTGAGGATCTAAAGAATAAATCCCACTTTGCTTGGAAGTTAGTATTTACACCTTTATACACGCACGCACACATGCACGCACACATGCACGCACACATGCACACACACACACACACACACACACGCACGCACGCACAAACATACTCACTCACATCATTTTCTCTTAATATATACATGACATTTCATGATACTGCAGGTAACTGATGAGTTGAAATGGAAATTTGATGCCATTAAATTTTTTGCGGTAACGTTAACACAACAAAATCATATATAACAATGCACTTCATGTAGATCATTCTTGGTTATTTTCCAGTAAACTGGCTAAGTTTAGACTCCTATCTTTCCATCAATAAGCAGAACAGCAGGGACTCCAACTTGTGTCCCATTAATCCTGACGAGGTGGGGGCAGTGTATAAAAAATAAAAAGAACCAAATGATGGTAGATGTCGACGAGGGAGGGATGGCCGTTGGTTTCAGCTCATACTTCTTCTCTTAAACGAAGTCACGGTCCATCGATGACGGCTGGTTTATTTCACCAGGGCGAACAGGAAGTGAGCTGCAGATTGATCTTTCAGCCATGCTGCGATCTTTCACCCCCCCCCACCACCAAATCAGTGTCAAACATACATGTGCGCGAAATCTGCATAGTCTCAATGGAGTTTGTGTTTCCTTTTCTTGTGTTTTTTGTCCTTTTTCTTGCTGGCACATTTGACACAGAACCACTGCTGATCCTCGGGAGGGGCGGTCAGGATCCCGACACACGGCCTGGAGCACAGGGGAGAGGGGTTACAGGGGGTCTACACACACACCCCGCTTCCTACACACACCCCGCTTCCTACACACACCCCGCTTCCTACACACACCGCTTCCTACACACACCCCGCTTCCTACACACACCCGCTTCCTACACACACCGCTTCCTACACACACCCCGCTTCCTACACACACACACACATGCACACACACACACTCACA
>OOFG01000550.1:3874-20363 GCA_900323295.1 Molva molva | reverse complement strand
ACCCCTACCCTCCCACCCAATGTCAAAGACGTAAGGCATTTAAACACATGAGAAAGTAGTCATGTGACACACCACTAGAACGATTAGATTCTCAACTTTTAGTCTATCATAACCATTGTTAGCTAAACGACAGGCAATTCCAACCCCACACAAAATAAGAAGCATGCAACCAACAAGAGTTATGCATTTCATAACTGTGCACATGCACATCAATAGAGTTCTTTTTCCCATCATTTGATCTACACTATGAAAGCTGCGACTCCACTGATTCCAACTGTCCAAACCATATAACTGACTATAACTCGCCGAACTAGAGGCAATAAACTATCAAAAATAAACTTCACTTTTTCTAGATACAACCAAGGATTATGTCTTACCTTTTGTTGTTTTTTTAATCAAAGTAGTTTGGTCGTATAAAACCACTATAAATGGTTAATCTAGTGTCCGTGCACCATTTTGCAACTAAACAGTGTTAACAAATCCATTTTTAGGTAGCTAAGATAGGGTTTCAGAGGTCATCTGGTGGCTGTATGGTGCCATTGCGATTGTTTGGCTTGGTGTCATTTAATTATATTCGCCAAGACCTTTCAATAGAGAGGTCGAATGTCATAATTGTACAATAGGTTCCCAAGATATCTACCTGTTTGTGTCTCAAGTTTATGTCAATTTTGCCTTGGTTTGCATTGGATAAATATTTTTATTTGGAGATTTCCCCTAAACCTACCTCTACTAAAACTTCTGTCTTTGCTCTTAACTTTATTGACATCGGATATTGTCCCAGGTACTCATAAGATATTGTGCTATGGCCCTATAGTACTATATGGCTACCAGCTGATAATGCACTAGGTGGTATTCACTGTAAAACAGGAATTTTATTTTCAGGCGGAAATAAAATCTTCCACTTATACTGTGTTCGAGCTATATTCACTCTAACCAAGTAGTATCCACATTGATTATTTCACTTGCACAACAATCTCACAGGTGTTATCTTTATTTTGGTACCAAGATTACCTATTATTATTATCATCATTATTATAGCCCTTGCAAAAAAATCTGAAATAGGCCTAGTGATGAAGAGGTTAAACAAGTCTTTAAAGTAATATTTTTATAACTTTTGCAAATAATCTGTTTACTGGCCTGGACTACTTCAGATTAAAGCAAGCCACAAAGGCCGTCATATCAGTGAGTGGTGAACGTTTTTTAACGGGAACGCTCAAGGAAGTGCAAAGAGGTATTCATTTTTGTTGGGTAACCAGAACTGATGTCTATTCGAAGAAACACTAAAGGGGCAGTGACCCTAAAATCTTTTTTGTTTCCGTTTTAAACATGGTTATATGATCTTCAACATAGTCAACTATGCCATTCTATCACTTTTACTGAAATATGACGGTCATTAAGAGAAAACAGGAGTCAAATCATTTGTTTTTGCCAGTGTCTACCAACCAATTTGTGAACCTTCTACTCTTCTCAGTTATTTTCATGATGTCGAAGTGTGTTTTGGTATACTCTTCTACGTCATGACGGTGCTACGTCATCAGCACCGATGGCGAGGTGTGTGTGGATGTGCTGAGCTCTGTCTGGGCAACGGTTGATGTTGATGGCAGCGTCCGAGGGAGGGTAATGCTTCTCGGACAATTATAGTATAATGCCAAGGTGTATGTGTGAGGCTCCATTTGAGTAGCTGTTGATTTTGCCCATGTGCAAGAGTTATTCTTCCTGCACACTAATTGTATCACACCACGGTGTGAGGCATTTCCTATACAACATCGCTCATTATAACGCTGATACACAACGGCGGTACTAAAAAAGTATCACAAAGTTGCCGTGGGCCGTAACCATGGCGATAACACGCCCCCCTCTTTCCTAGAATTCTGTCCAAAACATTTTTTTTTTTTTAAATCTGTGTTTGGATTCCTGCTTAAACAGTGCGTTCACTGGCTCTTTAAACTTTAATGGTATTATTAAGTACTCATATTGGTACTCGGTATCGGCGAGTACCCAAATGTAAGTACTTGTACTTGGTCTGAGAAAAAGTGGAATCGGCCTTGATAACAGCACGTGACTAAAATAATTATGGAGCTGAATGGGACTGTAACCATATGACGCAATTCCATTTTTCGCAAAACGGAAATTAATTTTGATCACACCAAGCTTAATTTTTGACTGCTCTAGCCTGTGAATTAATCAGTTTAGTCAATCACAATCAGGTATCCTTTTCATAGTCACCATGGTCATTGTACATGTTGTAGAACATGCGGAGGTAACGGCTTATTTACGTTTGTCAACACGCTCATGTATTGATCATTCATCTCGATAGCAGTTGGCATCACTAGCCAATGTTACTTGCATTGCGGTACAGGAATATAGGTAGCTTTTAATATGACGTGTGCAGTTATATTGAAAAAGTTGATTTGAATACCAACGTTCTCCAAAAGAGGGGTATAATACTTTTAGTTATCGAAAAGGGAAACGACCTCAAAAACGACTGTCTCCAAAACATGAATGTATTCTAGAATAATGTATTATAGAACAGAGCGTGTATTTGTAGTATTCAAATACACGCCCACTAAATCATAATCCCTTGAATCGTCTAAATACATAGGATATTTTGGTAAAAGGACGTAGCTTGTCCGTAACATACAGATGCCTTTGACTGTCGAGGGGAAGAGAGGCTCTGAATCCTTAGCGGAAGATTAAATTCCCAGATGTGGCCCAACTTTGCTGTTTGTTTTTGTCAAATTTTTGCTAAAAACTAGAAATTGTAGAACCGTTGACATGGAGTTTGCACATTTTTTATTATGTTATCTATTATTGTTCATTGTTTAAGTTTTCTTTTTCAAATAATACATCTTGTTAAGGTTTATGGGCCTAAGATGTGTTTGCTGCTTTCAGTTACGAAAGACCATTATATTTACTTTAGGTTAGCTGATCCAAGTGGCTTTGTACTAGGGATGGGCATTTGAAGGCATTTCAATATTCAAATATACGATGTGGGTAACCGGTTGACCTCTTCATTCCGAAATACCCCGGTACTGGGTTTAGCCCCGAATTTCAAAGACTTAAGGTATTTAAACACATGAGAAAGTAGTCATAACCATTGTTAGCTAAACAGAAAATTCCAACCCCAAACAAAATAAGAAGCATGCAACAAGAGTTATGTATTTCATAACTGTGCACATGCACATCAATAGCAATCTTTTTCACGTCATTTGATCTACACGATATGAAAGCTGAGACTCCACTGATTCCAACAGTCCAAACCGTCACTGTTACTAAAACTCGGCGAACTAGAGGCAAGTGCCTAGGGCACATTCCTGTAACTTTACATGCCTAAAACTATTCCTTTTTATAATGATCCATGACCCCAATATTTAAATTGAACTGCAACATTAAGCAAGGCTCAAGACTGCGACCATTTATCAGGTGGATGTGAGGAAATTTTTTCCTTGGCCGCATCGGTGCCAGTAAAAAAAGAGAGAGATAGATAGATGGATATAGATAGTTCTCCCTGTAATGTTTTATAATAGGGTTGACGCGATGAAGACATTTAATTTCTGAAATGGTCTAATTGGTTAAAACACATTTTTATTGGAATAACGCTTCTAAAAGCCAAACTGCAGTACCACGTAGGTGCTGTGTGGAGGAAGTCACTGACTTTCGGATCCACTCTTGGTCCGAGTCAGACTCTGTTTCGGCAGAGCTTCAATGTAAAGTGGGTCGCACACCAGACGAGCCACGGAGAGCCCCGTCCGGCTGCGTCGCGCAGTCAAAGGACAATACACGGCAGAAGATTCGATTTAGGTCTTGTTCTATGTCTAATAAAATTAGTGGTAATGGATGGCGCTGCGATGCACGCCAACTTCCAAGGTTTTATTCACTGCTGGAAGTTATAGCGCGGCTATATTGCGGCACCGGTCTGAGTGCTCTATTTGGAAACACGACCCTCTTATCAATGAAGACGCACTGTTTTGATCAGAAAAAGAAAATAGTGTTTTAAACATTGTGCAAAGTTTTAATGAAATTGCACCACAGCCCTAGCGCTATTCAAGAGCATGTGAGGAAATGCACTATTCTGAATGACGTTTGCCAAAAAAGTAAAAAATATATATTATAGTATATTAACCAATAAGAAGCCTGTTATTATTAATAGGTATTTGAGAGAAGGATGAGCGCGAAGAGTTGGTTCGTGAGGAAAGATGTCATCATTTTCTACGCTATGCCATGTAAACGGGTTATATAAACGGAATGTAAGGTGTTTAGAGAAGGAAAGGTGCCTGCTTTCCCTGCAAGAAAGCCGTAGTGTTGCAGTCAAAAAGTATCTCCAGCTCAAGACAAGTTTGCTGGGGTTTTAGTCCAATCAGATTTTATTAATTTTCTTCTAGAGCCAGTGCCTCGACATCTTTCCTCACGAACCAACTATTCGAGCTCCTCCACCTATATCAAAAAGCTCAGTGTTTTTCTTATCTGGCGTTCCGTCATCTACAATATACTCTTTAATAGTGCTGCTGATCAATTTAATTTAAATCTTTAAACTTTGATTGCGAGTCATAGCGTCCCCTGTGGCCAATTTGCGAATTTTTAACAGAAACAAAAAAAAATAATAATCGTATATGATGATTCGTATCATTTGGATTAACTGGTCATTTCCAGGATTTTTTCAAGGTTTTCCAAAACTTTTGAGTCACAGAAAACTATCCAGACTGACTATGTCTTTAGGCAAAAAGGTTTAGCATGTCAAATAAAGCCAGGTTTTACGGTCGATATTTTCTTTTTTTACTGCTATAGACACCGAATAATCAGTTTAACCAATCACATTCGGGTATCATTGTCATAGTCACCATGGACACTGTACAGGTTGTAGGACAAGGCAGAGGTAACAGCCTATTTACGTTTCTCAAGTGTTCTTACTGCAACCATAGTGCTAAACTACAATCATATAATTATCGCTGTCTGTTATATGTATTGATCATTCATCTCAAAAGCAGTCTGCGCTACAAGCGAATGTTTAATTGCACCTTGGTATGTGAATATAGGTTGCTTTTGATAACATCAAGGTGTGTATGGTTTCAAAAAATGATAAATACACATTTGAATAATAATTTCAGCATTCATTAGTATAAATTGTTTTACTCTTCGGTTTATATTCGACTCCCGAAACTCATTGCAACAGCCCTACTATGCAACTACACTAATGAGAATAAGACACAGAATAACAATAATTGGCAGCTGTTGTGGCAGCAGTGCTTTCATGAATATGCATAAGGAAATTATCATTGTGTAAAATAATAAATATATAATTTAATAACTAGGACTGTAAGCAATCACAAAATGTATTCACAGCCCACATGCCCAGCCCTACCCCAGTGCCCGCCCTTTTTTAGCCATTTGCGAGGCGTGTCACTCAAGGACAAAGGTATAAGTGTTCCCCCAGTGATTTTGAAGTGAATGGGAGATCTGCATGTGCCCATTTTTATGCAATCAAAATTCCTTGTTTTTCAAATAAGACGTCTATAGAACATGTGTACCAGATTGTGTCATTTTCCCCAGTAGTTATTTAGAAGCTCATTTTTGAAGTTTTCCCAAAACTTTCCCTGTACAGAGAAATCTATCGAGACGGATATTATGGGTCCAAACGGCAAGATGTTCAGCATGTGAAATAAGCCTGTGTACCAAGTTTCAGAAATTGTCCTCCCTCGGGTCAGCGTGGCTAATCGTTTGACTTTGACCGCAAATTATAGTGCCCCTATTGGCAAAATGGTACCAAACCTTTTGGAGACCTGCTCTTCTGGGATACATATATGGTGGACAAATTTGAAAACTTTTTCCCAGTCACAGGATATAGGAGAAATGGGCACTCCTAAATGAAAATAATTTGTACAATAATAATAGGTATCCAAAATTACTCTGTGAATACTTAATAATACGTTTTCAAGAAAGTTTAAGAAAATGCCATAAATAGTGTCTTATCCACCGTCACAATCATTTTTATTTTTAGCTCATATGACATTGATTAAATGGGAATCCCCATTGACGCTCATTCAGTCTACACTGCCTACGCTCTATTGTGTCTCTGATGCTTCACATATTCAGCCAAGTGGCGTATGTTCTAATTAGATCATCTTTGCCATTGCCACGGCTCTGTATCGCACAACATTAAATATTTGCAATTGTTAACTCAGTGTAGCCTTTTTCATGTCCTGTATATTAAAATAGTTTGGATCACCAACATTGCTAGTTTAAATATGCCACCTCAAATTTGGAACTGGTTTCTTCTGTAAAATCAGGTTAGTGGGGGTTCTAGTAGGAATGCATGGAACTGCATATACTATCTATAGCCAGCTCAGTCTCTTCAAACTATATTTAGCTGGAGTCCTCAAACTAGGGTACCCTAGCAAAGCAAGTAGCAGAAACGTGATATAAATGGTCCACTGTAAATATTTGTATTAATAATCACTGCTTACTACTTTCACTTGGTTGCTGGGTTCGCTTATGTCACTTCTTAGTTCAAACTATTCCGTACCACCACCATCACTAACAGGACTGCTAGTCAATAATTATGCAATGGCTCGAAATTCAGCAGCTCATTTAACTTTCTTAACCCATCTCAACCCTAACCTTGTGTGAGGTTAGGGTTGAGTTGAAAGTACATCTATATGAAACACATTTTAGAATTTCTGACAACCATTTATATGTCAAACCTTTTTATCCTTCAGTGGTTAAATGTCCAAACCTGTTTGCCTTCTCTTACAGCTATTCCTCATTGACTTTGGGCTGGCTAAAAAGTACAGAGACAACCGAACAAGGCAACACATCCCCTACAGAGAAGACAAGAATCTAACGGGCACGGCACGCTACGCATCAATCAATGCACACCTTGGAATTGAACAGAGGTTTGGTTGCAGACGCATCCATTCTCAGCCTAGAATATTTTACTTATCTCAGGTTAAAAATGTGATACTTAATGTGTGGAAACTGGATATTTATATTTTTGTTTATGCTGATCATTTCATGATTGTTATCATGATGTATTAGTGGAAACATTGATATTGAATTGCTTTATGGACATTCTGTGTGATTTTGTTTTTCTACAGTCGCCGTGATGACATGGAGTCGCTAGGCTATGTTCTGATGTACTTCAACAGAACCAGTCTGCCATGGCAGGGATTAAAGGTAGAAGACTATGTGATATTAGGCTTGTTTTATGCATATAGTATTCTACTGTTGATGAGCTTGATAATTAGACTTAAATTAGCTGACAATGACTGTATAACGCATAAGACTGCATTCGAATTTCTACCCTTGAACATGGTTTTTTGTGATGAACTGTACTGTTGATGTCGCCTACATGTTCCTCAGGCTGCAACCAAGAAGCAGAAGTACGAGAAGATCTCTGAAAAGAAAATGTCAACCCCTGTAGAAATTCTCTGCAAGGTAAATGCAACTCCAATTTTACAATGCTGGATATAGACTGGCTTTTTGGTTTTGTCTTTGGGAAACTTCTTGGGCTTAATTCTGAATGTTTATTGTGTGTTAAGGGTTTCCCAGCAGAGTTTGCCATGTATTTGAACTACTGTCGTGGTCTGCGTTTTGAAGAGGCCCCAGACTACATGTACCTTCGCCAACTTTTCCGCATCTTGTTCAGGTATTTCACACGAACAAAGAAGACTAAATGTTACACTGAAAACGCACATCCTGCTTGGCATGTGTATGAACCTTCCAGAAGCGTGTCATGACAACTATGTGTCCATACGATCTGCCCGATGGACGAGAAGCTGTTCAAGGCACATACATTGATTTCTACGTTACTACATGAGCTACTTTCTTTTGTTTAGTTTTTTACCGGGAGTCGATCAACAACTGAGCCATTTATTATAATTTACTTCTGCCGTAGGTATTCCAATCATATAGCCTAAGAAAATTGCATTCAAAACTGATTTGTGATATTGGCAAAAAAAAACAATCAAACTAATTTAATTGAAAAATGTGTTGCGATTTGACTCAAATAAATTCAACCCAACTCAAACATAATCCAGCACCCTCAAGGATTGAACATTTAAATATCAATGTTCAAAGTGCACTTGGAAACCACTAACAAATCTAAGAAAAATGGATATTGAGAAACGGCACACGAAAAAATGACAACAAAACCGTTACGGCAAGTAGCCATTAGCATGAACGTATTGCAGTGGAGACGATATTTAGAAAATATAGTTTTTTATTGTAACTGCAATTCAGGATGTGTGTTTTGGTCCTTAAATTGCTGTCTGTGTACCACCATATCATTTTTGAATACAACTCAATATGCGAACTGCAAAGCATAGATGGTGTTGAAATGGATTGTATGATGGTGCTTTTTCAAGGACACTGAACCACCAGTATGACTACACATTCGACTGGACGATGCTGAAGCAGAAAGCAGCCCAGCAGGCAGCCTCCTCCGGGGGCCAAGGCCAGCAGGCACAAACCCCAACAGGCAAGCAATCTGATAAACCCAAGCCTAACATGAAAGGTTAGTAGCCAACAGCCAAGTGACGTGGTTTATTTATTTCATTTATATTTGTGTGGGTGTGGGTGTGGGTGGTAGGTACTCTATACCCACTAAAAGTGCAGTGGAAAGTAGGAAAGCCTTTTGCATCCATTAAAGAAAAACAGAACTATATCAAGTTCCTCCAACACAATTGCTCTGTCCTGCCCAAGCAAAGACGTCCTTGGAGAATGTGACTACTAACTTTGCTATTCTGATAAATCCATAATTTTAGGGCATTGCTTTTATATTGTTATACTATATATGATTATATTACTATATATTATTGACTAACCCATGCTGATTATACACCTATGAATCTCCCAACAATTTTATTTTTACCTTCTCTGTCCCCATTCCTGTCGGTATATGTTGCTGATTCTGCAGTGACTTTACATTTCTTGTTGTGCTGTACCACTAACTTGTTACAAGCGGTGGCCAGTTACCCACCTGATTTTAACTTTTACAGTCTTTAAATGTGTTTTTTTTTACATAATACCAGTATAAAAAGAATTGCTCACAATAATGCCACCTCTCAGGCACTATTCCAGACAGTGATGGCTGCCACAGTATGGTTCGGGTTTACAGTGGAAAAGCGTCGTAGATGTACCAAAAAGTCTGGTTATGGATAAATGTAATTCAACATATCACCTTCAGTTGTGACCACTGCCGAGTATAATTTTTCAGTTAGTCATGTCTTCCAAAGCCTTAGTTTTTATCTTGAGCATTAACAGAAGAAAAAGTGATACTTTAGTTTTACACAAATCATCCTTTGCTATTTATAACTTTTATATAGTACGTACTTTTCTTTCAGTGCACATATTGCATATTCCGGTGTGGGTGTGTGCTTATAGACTAGCCTTTTGAAGTTTTATGATAAGCAGGAAGTAAAAATGGACAATTTAACAATAATTATAGACATGTTCTTGCGCTCCAACTCTGCTTTTTTGTATTGATATTTGTTGTATATTAAGACCAAAAATATAAACAAGACGATGGGTAGTTACTCGTATGATGGATAGGCCATCAAATTATTTCACTATTTGATCATTTCAGATATAACATGTCATTCATATGGCAAGCACGAAGAGCAGTGACGTCACTTTTTTTCAAACCTTTGCATTTCCCATCTGGACCAAAGCAATATGGATGAATGATATCACACGTGTGTCTGGCAATGTGGAAATAAACCTAAACGCTGCACCACATTTCAAAGCATTACATGGTTATTAGAGAATGCTGATCTACTGAAGTGCTTCCTGAAACTGGTTTTGTCGCTTCTAAATAGGAATGGCCGCTTTTTCTGCCTCCCCTTTTCTGTTTGTACATAAATTACGAAAGATGTCCCTTGCGATTATGTTCTGTCATAATGAATTTTTTTATTGTTTTTCCGTCTCCCCTGCCTTTAGGTTTCTAAGCGCTTTCCTTGTCAGGAGTGGAAAAGCAGGGCAGAGGGGCCTCCACAGTAGCACCATAATCATTGGCGACTAGGACCACCCCTTGCCCAGAGTGCTTTATTCTCCCCACCGCCACCACCACCACCAACAAACAAACTTTCTCCTTCCATAATTACTATGTATGTAATGGATATATAGATATACAAATGCCTCTGTTTGCAGCAATATCTATATATTGGTATGTATATAATATTCTCCACTTTGAAGAAAGAAAATAAATTAAAAAAGCTTTTTGTTGGGGATGTGGAGGCTGTAACATCATCTCCCCTTCCCTTTTCCTACCTTCCCCACTTCCCATTATCCTCCTTTTTTTTTGGTTTCTTGGGTAACAATAGTTGAACAATTTAATTGCTCTTGTAGTCCTTCCCTTCCTTCCAGTGACATTGTGTAGAAAATTGTTAACCCCTGCCCCCTTGTGTGCCCCTTTTGTTTTATACCCGCCTCAGTGACATTCATAAAACATTAAGTCAAACTTCTTATTTTTTTGTTTGAAATGAATGAATGATGGAATCCTGGTTATTTACTTTACTTAAAATGTCGGAGTTCTATTCCTTTTTTCCATTCTCTATTTTTATTTTCTATGGTGATTAGGAGTGTGCCTGTTGAGCAGCTGTGTTAATGTTCCAGCTGACGCAACAGTCTATAATAGAGTAACACTCTGGCTCTCTCCTTTCTCTTGTAAGAGTTCTGCATTATTATTGAATCTGTTGATACACCTATGGTCTTCTGAAACAGTCTTCTAAATGCCAATAAAAATGTAAAAATAAAATAAAAAGCCCAGCTTGTGTCAATGAAATTTACTAATGATTTGATGTCAGCACACAGATCATATAATTCTTCAGCCAATTAGAACCAAAGGACTCAAAATATTGTATGACAGAATGTTCTTGTGGACTCTAACTGAGGCCCACCAAATTTAATCCAAATAATATCCCCTCCACCACCATATTTTGTCAACGTGCTAATTGTTTGCCTTCCATTTTGCTTTATCTGTCCAAAAGACACGGTTCGATCAGCTTTGTTTTCGGCGGGTGCCTTTTCCTGGCATCCCCTCATGTTAAAGGGTCTGGTAGATCTGCATATAGAAAATGTGTTCTTCCTTAATAAGTGCCATGCAGGAGTGTGGAAGGGAAATTATTTTTACACCATTCAATAGTATCGTCTCCCGGCCACGCGTTTGGTGGGGCCGGCCGGTTCCACGCCGTAAAATACGGCCTTTGGACTTTTGAACAAGGTATTGAACGCGTTAAATAGCGCTTTCAACGTTTTGATAAGTCAAATGAGCTCCTCTTGAATCTCGCAGTATAGGGTTAGGTATTAAGTATAAACCTTCCTCACCCAATCAACGATAACCAAATCAGGCCACACCAGTCCATCAATGATCTTTCTATGGAAGGCCATTAGCCCAAAAACGTCTTAGAAATATGTCAACACGTCGATTTGTATGGAAGGCCATTAGCGCAAAAACGACTTGGAGATGTGCCGACACGTCGGTTTTGGTCGCGTTAACGTAACAAAAATTGACACGTTAACGTAACAAAAGATCACGCGTTAATACGTCAGGTAGATTTTTAGACGCGTTAACCTAACAAAAATTGACACGTTAACGTAACAAAAAATGACATGTTAACGTAACAAAGCGTCTCAAATACCTCTCAAAGCCAACTGGTTGTTCCATTGTTGTCTAATAGGGGTGTTAGAAAGAAAATCTGAGGCACATGCCAGCCAGCTACTGAGGACTATTGTTTTAGTAACGTTAGCCTGTTGAAGTAAGCAGCACTTGTTAAACACTCCGGCGTTCTTTTATTCATCAGCCCACATTACAATTCACTACGTTGACGACACTTATATTCAATATATATAATAGCATTTCTGGGGGGTGGCGGAGAGACAGCATTAATCCATTTGTCTGTGTTTAATTTGGGAGGGAAGGGGGACTGTTCCCATAACGTGAACAGAAAAAATATGAATGCATACATACTGTAAATGTATTCATTGACAGTATGCATAATATTTATCTCGTGCTTCTATGGTCTTAATTACTCACATCCTAATGTTATCTTATGTTAAGACATTCAAAAAAAATGCACACAGTGAATATGGAAATGCAGAGTTACAGCTCGAGGTATGAAACGATGTACACACTTTAGATCCGATATAAACACTATAGAAAGTAGTATATTGTCTATAGTGTTTATATCTGATCTATAGTGTGTAGCCTACATCATATTCTACATCTATCATAAAGAATACGTGATTATTTTCATCTAGCGCACACTCTGGTGCGGCAGCCACAACAGCCGCTCTCTCTTATCACGAATTTCCCTCGGGATTAATAAAGTACAATCCTATATTATCTTATCTTATAGTACATCATATTCTTCTATCATAAAAAATGTGATAGTACCAATGTCTTTGTGCTTTGTCAGTGTTCCTTTTGTATCATGAAGACACTCTTACAGCATAAGTCTAACTTGGAAGTACACATTAAGGACATTAGTCCTATACAATTTACAAGGTACAAAGCTCATTTATTGTCATTCTGCAACACAGCGATGCACAATGAGATGCAGTCCCATTTGCTACCCATTTGATTATGGAGGATGAATTTAAGGGTGACTATTCCCATAACGTGAACAGTTACGAAAAATATGAATGCATACATACTGTAAATGTATTAATTGACAGTATGTAACGTATGCATAATGTTTCTCTCGTGCTTCTGTGGACATAATTACTCATATCCTAATGTTATCTTATGTTAAGACATTCACATAAACATGCACACAAAGTGAATATGGAAATGCAGAGTAACAGCTCGAGTTCAGTGATTGTATATGATGTTTAGTTAGTTAAACTGCTCGTGGCGTTTTGCATGCTCATTTGGGGTTTTGAGGGAATATAATCAGGGTAGGTTATTCTGTTTAAGAAATAACCAAAGTGATATATTTTATTACACTATGTATTTCAAACATGTGGAACCATGAGCTAACGTATATTTTTGTTCGGAATCCCCCCACCCCCCAGTTCTCGTTTATATCCATATGCGTTTGTTAACGACCTATGGACATTATTTCATTTTCTGTAACATGCACGCATATATCCTGTATTCAATACATGAACGTGAACATGTAATATGAACACAATATTCTGAACAACCCCCGAAATGATTGATTCTTGCTTCCTGTGATAGGAGCGGGACGCTGTGATGAGGTACATTAATGCATACAATGAAGGCACAGTTCACGTTGCAAACGAGTTTAGGAGTTCTACGTGAAGGTTAATTTACACAAACATAGATGAGGATTTATCACCAATAGTGCACTTCAGTCATTTTCTAATCTAAAGATAAATGATTTAGCCGGCTTTTACTCCAAACCACAGCGCTCTAGTTGCCATAACGACGTTAAATGTGGCAGCTGAGCTGCCGTAAATTGTTTTGTTTTTGGCGTAAACTAGGTTCCACTGGCTAGGAAATAGACAGATATTCTAAGGTGCCTTTTGAAGGCAAACCGCAGTTAACACAGTTCAATTTTAATTGATAAATTACTTTTGTAATCAACGTGACTCGTTTCTTTTTTCAAATCACTAGTTACGAGGGCTAGTTACGTCACTCCGAGAGATTAGCACGGACAGATTTGGTAGTAACACAGCCGATAACCTATTCGTGAAAGCAAAACACCAAGCTCATTGATTTAACGAGGCAGGTTTATTTTACACAATTCATTAATTTATCATGTGTGAGAGGTCATTCCTCATCCTGAGTGTGTATTGACTATTTCTGTTGTTGAGTGAAATGCTCATTGCAAGCTTCCTGTTTATGTAAGGTGTACCCCTACTGTCCACAAGCACCCCCTTCCCCTTTCCCCATATGGATATGGGGAATTGTTGCCACACCCCAGTGGTGGTGGTGTCTTTTATATGAAAAAGGGCATTAAAATATACTACAATGATCAATTAGGAGTAAACCGTAGCCCTACAGGAAATGATGCAATGAGTAAGTGACTTAGGGGTCAAGGACACTAAGAGTGAGCTATAGACCTGGGGTCTCTTTTATATCAGAGAGGGTCTCAAAGGACATATATGATTATCAATTTGGGGGCTCCAGCCCTACAAGAAGTGACTCACAAAGCCTCAGCAAATGCTCCACCTCATTGCGCCTCACCCAGCGGCTCGCTTGCAACATTGTAAGCTGAAATTCTTCCCAGACCTACACCCTACCCATCCAACATATCTGAGAATCAGACCTCTATTACATAACAAAGAAAAGTTATGAGTGACTCATAAGGGGCGTGGTGCGGGCTCCTTTTGACCCCAGACTTGAGAAACTTGTTCACATGCTAGCTGTGTCTACACGCCTTAAGGCACGAATTTCCATCTCCATCCTACCGAAAATGGGGAACTAGAAACTGCCCGTTGTTTTATGCCCATTTACTCTACAGTTGGAGGTCACGCCCCTTTTCCCGCCCTTTCGAGATGACTAGAGATGCCAAAACTGTGGTTTAGGGTTAAAGTTAGGGTCCGCCTTTTCGCTAAGCGACCCAAGATTTTCACAGAGCGATCGCAAGATGCCCCCTGGTTGAAAGGTCTAATTTCTATCTCTTGTCTACGAATTTAGATTCATTTCTAGCAACGGCTTGTGTTTTCAATGGAGCATTTGATGATGCTTTGTAAGCCTTTCCTGTAGGGCTAGAGCCCACATTTATTTTAGCAGACCTTAATGCCTTGATTCATATAAAAGAGTCATTCACAAGTCATTCTAGGCTCCCATTAATGGTGTGGTTTTTTTACATCTTCGTCTGACCTCTCAGGGAAGAAATACTTCACTTCAGGTTGGGCTAGAACCACCAAATTGATAATCTTACATGTCCTTTAGGCCCTCTTTCATATGAATAAGACTGCATGTCTTTAGCTCATTCCCAAGTGTATTAGACCTCTAGATCACCCACCAATTCCGTCACTTCCGGTTGGGCTAGAGCCTCCAAACATATCATTTTAGTAGAGTTGAATGCCCTCATTCATATAAAAGTGGTCAATAAGAGTACAACGGGCCCCACCCTATAATTTGCAACCATAACGAGGGGCCTGGCTGTCACCCGTTGGCCGTGGTAACTTGGCCTTGGACATACACACACACTAGGGGAACACAGACACACACACACAAACACACACACAATTTAAGAGCATACTAGACACTCTTCCGTCTTCTCACACACTCAATAATGTGGTTGATGATTTAGATAATTTAGGTAGATTCCACATTCCATCTTTAGACTAAAACTATTAATCTGGTTCTCTATTCCTTACTCCTACAAATATGCAGCTTGCCATGATCATTGCACTCAACAACAGAAATAGTCAAAACAAATTGAGCATGAAGAATAACCTCACACAATGAGGGGGTCATTGCCTCGGCGGCACTCGGGGAGGCGCTGTTCTGTCTGGCGCAACTTAGAATATCTGCCTATTTCCTAGCCAGTGGAACCTAGTTTGCGCCAAAAACCAAACAATTTATGACAGCTCAGCTGCCACAAGCAGTGTTGCCAGATTGGGTGGTTTCCACCCAATTGGGCTACTTTTGATCACATTGGGCTGGATAAATACGCATTGGGCAGGTACATAAAATTTGGGCTGGTTTTGAAATAAGTGGCAGTTTTTTTTAGAATCCCGAAAATCACTTGCTTCTCTCCATTTGTAGTTCGCGCCACAGCAACGCAGCGACGTGGCGTGATGCACAAACCACCTATCACGGTAATAATAAGGGGGCGGGAGATGGGCATCTGTCCAATAGTAATTACGGTCAAGGAATGCGCCCATTTCAAGCGTTTGAATTGCCGCCTTTCCCTGTCAGCTCGTCATCAGGTGTGTTGGTATGGTTTTAGCCGCTCTTTCTTAAATTTATACGCTACTGCTAGTTGCATTGGAGTTCCAAAAAAAACTTTCGTCGCCATACCAAAGTGGGGTAAATACAAGAAGAGTTACCGAAAAGAGTGGGAGAGCGACCCAACTCTCAGAACATGGATTGCACCCGTCGTGGGAGATGACTCGAAGGCCCGTTGCAGGTTTTGTAACACAGAAATCAGAGCACAACTAAGTGACCTGAAAGAACATGCCGCCACAAAGAAACACAAGGCCCGCTGTGTACCAAGCGTCCAAAGTTTTGCTGTACCGGTGGCGACTGCTGGGCAATGTGCAATAAAAAATGACCAGAAACGCTGTGAACTTAGGATAGCAACCTACAGTACGTTGCTTGTCACACTTCAATCAACGCGGTGGATGATTTGTCTGATATCTTACAAGATGAGATGGGGACATTCAAAATGCACAGGACAAAGTGCACAGCTGTCATCAAGTCTGTCCTCGCACCACATTTCAGAGAATAACGAATGGAGGATATCGGTGAGTCCCCTTATTCGCTCTATCTGGAGGAAACCACTGACATATCAGTGAACAAGCTGCTTTGCCTGTGTGTGAAATACCAGTCAAAAAAGCACAATAAGGTTTGTCA
>OOFG01000548.1:1988-20221 GCA_900323295.1 Molva molva | reverse complement strand
AGATACGTGAAGTTCTCCTTGATTTGTGGACACAAAAGTCTATTGAATTGTCAGCCGCTTGGTGCTCATTGGATTGGGAGTGCCTGGCACGTCTCCGGCCTCTCTGACAAAGTATTTCCTCTGTTGGGTAGACTCTCCTCATTGGCTTGACGATGAATATTCAGGAGCGCAGCTAGAAATCTCTCGCCTCCCACACATGCACGCACACGCACACACGCGCGTGCACACAAAAACACACACACACACACACACACACACACACACACACACACAACATACACACACACAGACATGCACGTACATACACAGCACACACCTTTTGGGGGAGGGAGGATTGAGGGTAATAAAAAGGGATTTAATAGAGGATGTCTTCAGAGAGGCAATGCTGCCCTCATGTGATTGGTACCTACAGACTTTCCAAATACACCCACACACACAGACACATACACAGTAAATAAATTCAACCATGCTATCATTACTGACGTAGCCCCGTCCTCTTACACCACATCTGACCGGGGAGGCCACGCCTGAGCCACCTCAGACTTAATAATACGCCATTGCGATATTTGGTCATCAACAAGCGCGCAACTTCAATGAGATGTGACATGTGTGAACTACGCACTACACCTCCCGTTAAGGTTTGGCCCCCTTGTGTGTGTATGTGAGTGTGTCTGTGTGTGTGTGTGTGAGTGTGTGTGTATATGTGTGTGCGCGCTATGGTCATGACCCAAGTCCCACCGGTCCTATCAAGGTTAAAGAGCGGGTGCCTTTAAGCATTTAAGGATGAGGTAAAACAGTGAGATGTTCTACTGGGTCTGATCACAAAGCCCTCTCTCTTTCTCTCTCTCTCTTGTCTCAGTCTGTCTCCCTGTCTCTCTCCCATTGGAGCCACTCCAGGCTGATAATAACTCCGGGATGTGTGGTGGGCCCGCAGAGGAAACTCCCTCCACCACAGCCTTCCACTATCACTGTGGGAGTTCATTCGACACACACACACACGGACATGGACAGCCACAGGAGAACGACTTAACACAGACACCCATGCACAATACAGATTCACACAAGCGAGCAAACACACACACACACACACACACACGTGTGTGTGGGAGGGATCGGATACACACGACTTTAAGGATAATACTGGGTTATTACACACGCTCAGCTAATACACACGCAGACAGACAGACCAAGAGACACCCCCTTGCTGTGGGCAGATGAGCAGACGCTGCACCACACCAGAGACTATCTGTGGCCCCGTAGATTCCTGTGGACGTCCACTGCCTGCAGCACCCAAACACAGAGACTCCCTGAGAGACTGCCGCCCACACACCCTGTCCCACGCACGCACACACACACAGTACGGCAAATTGACACAGTAATGAAAGAGTATTTTAATATTATATTATAAAATAATGCAATAATAACAAAATACTATTGTTAAGTAACTTATTAAAAACAGCAATAATGTAAATAACCAACTTTTACAGCAGTAGTGTTCTGAGAGCAGTCCTGTCAGTCATCTAGAGACAGTGTAAGTGGAACCATCTGGGTCATAGCGTGTGTCAGGGTGTGACAGGAGTCGTCCCAGTGTGAGACAGAGACCACCCACACAAACACACACAATTAGACACCATGATATAGTATCTATATCTCACCAAATAATCTGGAGCTATACCTGCAGTACAGCTATAAAACGTGTATTGTTGTATTATATTGGTGCGGCAAAACCGACTGAATGGTCGAGAAGATTCACTTAATGTCGCAAACTAAATTAAAGGAAAAAGTTACATTTTGGTTTTATTGCAGCATTAGAACTGGTCAATTAATCATCACAAATTAGAGAGCAGGTTTCAAAATGTTCAACCCATTTATTCAAGGATAACAAAACCTCTTCAGCAAAATACGTCCAAGACTATACAAATAGCTTCACTTGTTGAAATCCGTTCCATCGTCGTGGCAAATCCTGTCAAGGTGTGTTTTAACTGAAGCTCTGATGCCATCCACTGGTGAAATCTTGCTACGACAATCACCATTTTTTTAAATAGAAATCTGAAATTTGAAATGTCTGTCAAAAAGTACATTTCCCCTCCCTTACACGCTCTGTAAAACTGGCCAGTAACTACAGCCCGACTTTCCATTTCCATTTTTAGATAAACAACAAAATGTGATGTCAGATTTCATGTGGGGCAAAGTGAAAAGTGGAGGAAAAAGTAAACAACTACGATGAGAATGTTTTAGGTTCATTCCCAGTCAAGTTTGTCAATGCTTAAGTCTCAAAAAACTGCACCAAGATTGGCTTGATCAGTTTGGAGAAAGAGAAAGAGAGTGAGAGAGCGAGAATGAGAGAACAGAGAGAGTGAAAGGTGCTAACTGAAAGCAGATAGAGGACCTGTCCTCCTGTTTCAGTCCCCCAATTCATTGTAATGATAGAATTCCACTTGTTCGGTTTAAAGGCCAACACTCATCCGGTTTCACCTGGACACCCAACAAGGATGGACAGAGCTTTCCACTAAAAGAATCCCCACAACCAAACGGAAAGCACAAACATAAATAAGAGACAACAAAACACACCAATATCCCCCCGCCTACATCGTATTTACAGCCAATCCGGGATTACAAAAAAAGAACGTAGGTCATCGTTATTACTCAACTGTTGGGTCATCCTACATTCATTTAAAGTAATGAAGAAAAGATGGAGGAGTGGTGTGGCGTCTTGTGGAGCAGGGTTCAATAGAGGTTGGGTTGAACCGTATCTTCAGTTTGTGTGCATCTTCATCATCCAGTTCAAGATAGTAACCATTATAGTGATTAGAAAATGTTTGTGTATGATTGACTGCTCTTTTGTGGCAGGGAAAAATGCAATAAAAAATATAACAACCAAAGAAAAATTATGATTGGGTGTTGGGGGGGGAAAAAAAAAATAGTTGGACAAAATGGACACAACATGGGTTTATGGCATCCTATTTAAAAATGTAAGCAGCCAATGTGCCACTCTTTTAAAGTTGTAGAACATAAAAAAGTAAAATCAAAAAATAAGTAAAAATCAATCAGTTTAAGCTATCCTGAGAGAAATCTCAAAAATAAATACACCCTGGTCTGGTGCATTGAGCACACTTATGATAGTTGTCATTGTGTGTGTGACTGTGTGTATGTTTGTGTATATATATATGTATGTATTTATGTATCTATATATGTGTGTGTATGTGTGTGTTTTGTGTTAGATAGCCAAGTCCAGACTGTGTCCATTAGTAGGTCAGTATCCTTGTAATCCATTGTAAATCTTCTGTACCGAACTTTGCTTCAGGAGACTCCGAATGCCTAAAACAGGTGAGGGAAAAAAAACAGAATTAGAATGCAAAGCAACAGACATTGTTGAAGAATGTCCAAGTAAATAAGAGCTTATTTAATATATTATCAAAGCCTAGAAGGTTTCCTCATATTTGTATTGTCCCAATATCTTCCTCCTTCCATGTCCCTTATCACTTGCTATCTCCCCCTCTCAACTCCATGCTCCCTCCCGCTTCCGCTCACCATCCTTCTGATTTTCATCCAGCTGCGTCTGTGGAAACTCCACATCAAAGCTGATGATGAGGGAACCACGGATGTTGTTGTTGTCGATGTTGGGCAGACCTTCTCCCTTCTTCCACAGACGAGCACCAGATTTCGTTATCTTGTCTCTCACTATATGGACCTGTAATTAAACACAACACAAAATAAAATCGACAGTGTTAATACCAATCCTGTAGTCTTTACGTGTCCATTATGTTTTGAGCAATAATCTGTTGAAATGAAAAATGACTAAATATTATTATACTACTGGAAAAAGAAAAGGACGTTATTCTTTCCTCAAGACATTTTCACCACGCACCTTGTGTCCATCCAAGTGTGTGATGTCCATTTCAAAGCCAACCAGTGCTTCTACCAATGAGATGGTGACGTTGGTGTAGAGGTCATCCCCCCGTCGCTCAAACACTGCATGTCTAAAGAGGAATGTAAAAGCATGTCTTTGAAGCCATCCATCCATCTGAGATTTTACCAAAATTGACTCATGTTTTTCGCAGATGAAAGCTAAACAATGGCTATGTTCGAATTGGCTCACTTGTAACCTTATTCCCTCTATGGTGAACATTAGACAGAATAGAGATTGATCTCATAAACAAGCCTTCATGTGTTTGATGTCACCATGTGACTGCCTATTTGCATGTGGAATCTGTATGCGCCATACCAGCTCTATTAGATGAATACGATGACAATAGTTAGTTGTACACTTCTTTGACAGTGCATTATGGGTATTTAGTAGTGCACTATGTGGGGTACCAAATTTGTACACTCACATTTCAGACAACACTACAAAACGATGATTCCCTAAGTAGGGCACAAGGGGACCAATTCGAACAGAGCCATCGTCACATAATAAATGGGATTGTAAAAGTACATACTTGAGGACTTTAATGCGGAATCGTAGATCCCCGGGCTCTCCGTCGATGTGAGGTTCACCTGTGCATCATGGTGACAATAAAAATCGGAACTTTAAAAGCGCAAGTACAAACGTTAATCAAAGTCACAGGGACAGACAGTGGGGCTTTAGTGTTTGGGTAGCATAAGACTTGAAGCCTTGGTGAGCGGGCCGTTACCTTCCCCTATGAAAGGGTACTCCATCTCATCTCGCACCCCTTGTTCAATCTCCACCTCAAGGGTCCTCTCCTCATTGACCAGCCTACGATTAGTCAAACAAACCACACATATTTATAAGTGAACATTTAAACTAAGGGATAACATTTACAATAGACTTTCGAAAAAGTAATACATGAATAGAAACATTATGGTCCATGTGAAATTGCGAAGCGATTTGAGCGACGAAAGGGATCAACAATGGACTTTTGAGCATCGCAGCTTTGACCCACTTGATGTTGGGGCACTCGTCACAGACCACCTCCTGGGTCATCTGGAAACGTCCGGGTCCGAGCTGCGTTGTCCTCATCTCCTGTCTACAGTTGCATTTCCTCTTGCCGGGTGCTTCTTTGGCTACAGGCTTGACACGGACAACCTTTGTGGCAAACATAGAGTAGATCAATAAATCAATTACAAAAGTGTAAAAAAAAAAAAAAATGGTTTGAAAAGGAGATATTTTCAAATACTCCATCAAAAAGTAAACAAATGTGACGCAATGGTGCGTTACATTTTCCAGTGTGATTCAGACTTGACCGTATAGCCTGTTAGAAAAGGTATTCATCTACCTCAACAAAATTCCCAGAGTACACCTCTTCTAGCGTGACCTCTAGATCGAGAACGATGTCATTTCCTCTGGGGATGTTTCTGTCCTGCTGCTGCCGGTTGCCGCCAAACATGAATCCAAAGTCTCCAAAGAAGCTAAAAAGGTGAAGAGATGAAGACGACTTGTAGTATCCAGGCAAACATGCCAATTTAATAACATTTCCTAAGTATGTGATTGTGGTTTAATTGATTCCATTATAGTCTGTTCAAAAATAAAACTGTAGTCTCAACATGTATCTGTACCAAGGGGGGAGGGGGTTACCAAGATGATTCATTCCCAGCTTGCCATGAGAGCATGCACTTCAGCTATTTTTCATTATCAAACTCACCTTGAAAATATATCATTGTGTGAACCACCATGTCCTTCTTTTAGTCCATCCTCTCCGTACGAATCATATTGTTTCCTCTTCTCCTCATCTGAGAGTACCTACAGATGTAACGTTCTGCTCAGTTAAGAAATACAGGACATTTTCATATATTGTAAAATAATTGACATATATGCCCTGGCCATATTAATAAAACGATATCTTTGACATTGGGGTCAGATTCAGAATACTCAAATACACCTGCAACATTGCTTCAATAATCGAGCCACTACTAGAGATCCACGTCGTGTTTTTGTGACAGCCGGAGCAGTAACGCGTGTACCAATCACGCGCAGCCACACGGTCTGTTCGCCCAATCAAGATCAGTGAAGTGTTTCTAATGGCAACCAAATAGATAGCTTACTTTGGGATGATGATTATACGTTCTCAAGTTAAAAACATAACACAAAATACCCTGCAATGACTACCAGCCATGGGTATTTATTTTCCAGTAAAAAAGTAATTAAATCTTACATAATGTTATAGTTGATTAAACAACGTATGCCCACCTCATAAGCAGCCCCCAAGTCTGCAAATTTGTCTGCAGCTTCTGGGTCATCCTGGTTTCTGTCAGGATGTAACTGTAGAGCCAGCTTTCTGTAGGCCTTTTTGATGTCCCTGATTGAAGCGGACTTGGTTACCCCCAAGATCTTGTAGAAATCTCGACTGAAGGAGGGTCAATGCAAAAAAGGAGACGAGAGATTATATAAACAAATGCAGGCAATGCAGAATAGAAAAATGTATGGAGCATGCGCCCCAGCTCTATCGCTAGTGCTGCTAGTATGCTATAACATGTGTTTTTATTGTTTATTTGATTTAGAAAACCAGCTAGCTATAGCAACCACCAGCATTGAAAAGGAAACGAGCTGTTTTGCATGGTGGCAAATGTGAAACGTTTCATAGTCATTACGATTTGGACAATCACACTATAACACATTAGATTACCGACTATTTAACATTGCAAGTCACTCGAATAGGTACTCGCAAGATAAATCATTATAGGACTATACAACTGGCTGTTCTAGTGCACACATGCAGCAGGGTGAGCTGTGCTCGGCTAGACCAATCACAAAGGAACATGTGTACCAGCTGGCTATGCCGACTTACTAGCGCGTATACATTGTGTGAGAGAATGACTTACCCTGCCAAAACCACCGTAATAAAATACAGGAGCAGACAGCAAACATTACACAGATTCATCCCCTTCGTGGCCATCGGTATTTTTTAAACTTGATGAAGGCCAAAACAGCACCCGGCTTTTGAAAACTGGTGTAGCGCTGTCAGTCTAGTAGCTTCTTCCTCCTGTCAGGGAAGACCCTCCCACCTGCTGTTTAAGGCCAGCCCATTTCTTAAAGATATAAACTCTATTTATCTGCATTTGCTTAGGTTATATCTGTCTGTTTAAAGAATTTAAAACCTAACTTTTACAAAAACACAAGTTTACCTCACGAATCAATTAATTATTTAGTTTAATATTGAATATATCTTGGAGAGCAGAACTAAACAGCCATAACACAAGGCGCGCTCCCGTGCGGTGCGCGCAACAGATGGAGCTGCTCAAATGTTTCTGTGGGCGCCAAATAGGAAGAACCAGAAGAAACATCCTCCCCATCCTTCTCACTTGAACACCCCCCTCAAAACATGTAGAACATTAGGCTGGAGTTTCCTGGTCCTTCTTTCCACTTATGAAGAAGTTAACAACCCAATTGCCTTCGTTGGCAAACCAAGATGGAACAACATTCTGCTGGGAGCAACACAGTGGCTAAAAGTAAGTCAGAAGCAGGCTGGTGTCTATCACACTCTATAGCATAGCCAGCTAACGTTAGCCACCCTGGTTTTACTGTTTTGTTTACGTTTGTAAAGTGAAGCGTGAACAAAAGGAACGTTTTAGAAAGTAAAGTATAATAAAGCCTAGTACATCGTACCTAACGTTACATCTGCTTGAAACCGAATTGTATTCGCTAACTAGCTGGTCTATCTCGCCAGTTGTCATGGAAACGTGTATCATATTGTACGTATGATCATATTTGCCACACGACTGTACAGCAACGAAACATGTCTGCCATTAACCTTTTTATTTTTGTAATTGCCATTGCTGTGGTAGCTTGGTAGTCTAATTGTTGTCTTATATACACTATATCCAGCTCTCCTCTGTAAATATAGGATTGTGTTCACTTTCTCAAGTTCATCTGCTCAAGTCATTTAGTTTGACTATTTCTGCATAAGGTATATGTAAATAAAATGTGGTATTTTCTGTACAGCCATGGAGTCAGGGGCTGTGAGCATATGGCCACGGATGGGGCCCTTCCTTTTGGGAGCACTGCAGGTAACTATACTGTACTGTGTACACATATGGCACTTCAGTATAGAGACATATCTGTGACATATCTAAAGCATGACTTCTTTCAAAGGTGGCGCCCCCCTCGAAACTTGGCTTGCACTACCTTCGCAAGATGGCTCTGTATGTGCGTACAAGGGATGGCTGCTTCCCTATTTTAAGTTGGCCCATGTGGAGACACATCGCATGTGGGAAGCTTCAGCTCCCAGAAGACCTCGCATGGCTCTACTTTGAGACCTTTGACCTCCTCACGTCCCGCACACCAGAGGAGAGACTGGGATGGGCAGAGTCTCTGTCCCAATGCTCAGACTCCAAAGAGCTTGACCACCAGCGAAGTAAGGTAAATGTAACTTCAGGTCATTGTTCTTATAAGGGAAAAGCAACTTATGTATGGGTCCCCCTTCTGGACCTGGAGCATTTGATAATAGGGAGGAGACTGGGAGGGGGTGGGTGCGAGTGAAGATCGATAGGTAGAAAAGAGGGGTTCAAATACAGTTGGTTGGTAGATAGGTAGAGTAACAGGCACAGTCTTTCTCCCGAACTTAAGTTTATAGAACTAATTAATGTCTTTTGTATATTGTCCTTTGACATTGTTCTATTCCTTTTACTGCTATCGTATGGTGTAGATTGTCAGAATTTGACGGGCTAAGATATGAAGTGGAACAGTGAAATAGTCTTCTCTCTCTCTTCCTTTTCAGTTATGCGTGGACACCTTGAAGTTTCTACTCTTCCTCTACATTCAGCAGCTAAACCGCGTGTCTCTGCGCACCTCTCTGATTGGTGAAGAGTGGCCCAGCCCACGCACTCGCTCTCCCTCTCCTTGCTCTGAGAGGGAGTCCAAGAACAGTTCCCGCAGCAAGGTGGTCCTAAAGTTAAAAAACAATGTTAATACCTTGCATCACAGTAACAAAGTCACTGAAAGCCTATCTGTCACCTTACACCTAATACTCTTGATTTAGAAACCCGTCAAACAAGGTGGAACTCTTTTGTGTATGTCACTAGCTATGGTATCACTGTCCTGTATCTTATTGCTCTCTTTCTACTCTACTCTGTCTTTTCTCTTCCCTGCCTTGTTTCAGCAGAACTGGGACGACCAGGCCCACCTGTCCTTTGTGTACAGCCACCTGGGAGACCTGCTGGAACTGCTGGTAGAACCAGGCCAACTCTCAAGCTCTGGCCAGGCCATACGAGGAAGTCAGGTGTGAGAAATGTTACCGCATGTTGTTCATTGAGTTTAAGACAACAAACTTGGAATAAGGAAAAGGGCTTCATTACAAAAAGTGTATGTCCACATGTTGTCTGTTTAAATATGTTGAAAGCAAGAAGCATTTTGGGTAATAATTAGTATTATCCATTTGTCGCTGATCAAAAAAAATTGAATTTGTATTAGTTATTATTGTAACTTTAAGACAATTGTAGCTGATTCTGCAGTCTCCATTTTTCAGGTGTCACTGGAGGCTGTGCAGGGCTTGAGCCTCCTGCTGGAGGGCTCAGCGGACCATGTTAAAGCCATTCATCCTGTCCACAAGCTGCTGACCAAAGCTCCGCTGCAGGCGCAGGCTGGCTACTCCAAGCTGAGTCGCTCCTTCCCCCTGCAGCAGCTGCTCACCTGTCTCCGGCAGAACCTCACTGTCAACCCCTTCGGCATGACCGCCTGCCTGCACTCGGGGAAGAAACTCACCTGGGCCCAACAGGGCAAGTTAAACATGACAGGCTGGATGGATTACCCTTTTCTGGAGTTCACAGCTCACTAGTGTGTAGCCTTTATGCGTATAAAGGTATAATGGGTCTGTGTCGAATGATGGCCTAGTATTCAATCAATTGTTTTGTCAGAAGAAGGGTAGACTTGGTCAGTGTCTGTTACTTTAGTACAATTTTGGGAACAATGCATTATTCTTTGTGCATTTGAATTGCAATATTTGTGGCTTTCGTAGGAAAAATTATTTAAGTAATACAATTACAATTGCAAAAAATACAATTGCATTATTGATATATACTGCATTTATTCTTTATGTGTAAGTCTGTGTAAAGACTGCAAACATACAAACCCATCCATATCCTTTTCATTTAATCCTTGCATGTGTCCCTTGTAGTGGAGGGCTCCATGAAGAGGGCCAGAATAGTGAGGAACACCCACATGGCTCCAGCTGGTAGCGGGATGCTGCTGATGTCACAGGTCTTCCAACAGACGCTGGCTAAAGACTCGGACAAGCTGACGGGCGCCAACATAAAAATACACAGATGCTCTCACGCCTTTATATACCTCCTATCACCTCTAAGGTATGGCTCCATCATTCCTGGATTTTTTTGGGGGGGACAGATTGACATGGTTATGTCTTGCTTTTTGTTTGCTAAAGTATTTGTGTGTGTGTGTGTTGCCTAAAACCCCTCCAGGTCAGTAAGTTTGGACAAGTGCCGCAACTGCACACTGGTCCTGGGTCCCGTGGAGACCAGCGTCCACATCCACTGCTGTGAGGACGTCCGGGTGGTGTGCGTGGCCGGCCGCGTGTCCATAGGAGCCTCCTCGCGCTGCACCATCCACACACTGACCCCCACCCGCCCACTGCTGCTCCCTGGGAACACGGACATCACCCTGGGGCCTTTCCACACGCACTACCCCACCCTGGAGGACCACATGGGCAGCGCGGGGCTGGCCGTGGTACCCAATGTCTGGGATCAGCCCTTGCTGCTAGGTGTCGACGGCCTTGTCCCCCACTCGCTCAACTCTACTTCCAGCACAGACGCTTCTACGGGCTGCTACCGGCTCCTGCCCCCGGCCGAGTTCAACGCTCTGGTGGTGCCTTTCACGATGGAGGGAGACACGTGCGAGGTGCCGGGTGGGCTGCCTCCAGCGTACCAGGCAGCGCTTGTTCAGAAGGAGAAGAGGATCCGGAACATGCAGAGAATCGTGTCGGATTCCCAGCTCAATGAGTGAGTGGCAGGATTAACTTCTGGTCCATTTATGGTATATTTAGTTTGGGTTACATGAATGACTAAACAGCATTGTAAACTTGCCCCGTCATTCCCAAATTAATCAGACACCGAATTAATGTGATGGCTACACCTGTGTTTACCATGCGATGACACCTCTGTGGAAAACCTTGTTTTTTCAATCATGGTTTGATGCGTAGTCCTAGGGCATGTAAGCTAGCTATGCGTGGATAACTTGGTAGCATTCCATGCACTGGAAAAGCAGGATAACCTAGTAGCATATGAGCAGACTAAAGAGTCTGGAATAGTAATGCTAAACAGACAGTATTTTCAGCCAGTTTCTACTGAAGCTCGTACTAAAGGGCCCTCCCCTGTGCCTGATTCTGATGTGCTCATTCATTGGATGTCCATGTGTCACTTCATTGTATAGAAGCATATTGTGACAGTTGCCTTGTTCACACACTTGGTGTGCTCCTCGGAGTTGATTCTTTTGTAATGTAATGTGTTTGCTCTGCTTCCAGAGAACAACAATGTCAGTTCCAGGAATTGGTGACACAACACTTCCTGGATTGGCTTCGAGAAATGGGCCACATTCAGGAGCTGTCCAACCTGGCCCCCCAAACCCAGCCTGGTCAGGGGCCCTCTAATGGAGCCTCAGCAGACTCGGACGGCCAGGCCCAACCAGGGGCTAATGATGATAATGAAGCCCGAATTAGACACACAGTGGGACAGACACAGGTGTCCTCAAGTTATTACGCAATATGTTGACCTAGTTTAGTCTTTTTTTTTTGTTTTGATCAGGACCCCCAGTATTGGAACACCTCCTGGGTAATGTGGACTTGATGCACATCGGAAGCAGTAATTAATATGAAGGCCTAATGACGATGCTATCAGTCTTGTGCTGAGGCTTACGCAATAGGTTATTTTACCCTTGTCCCTCTTTACTTTAATTCATGTTTCAAGGGTTTATTTTTGTTAAAGTGCTAATGAAATAAAAGAAAATTGAGTTTTGAACATTGAGAACAAATTAAACAAAGCAAGAAATATAATCCATTTTTGTGTAGCATATGATGTGCTGAAATTCATCTGGTTACCAAAACAATTCATCTATCCAACATTAAAATGTGCTTCACTCTGTCTTCACAAACTGATAATGTATTGCAAATGTGGCAAGTAAGGCGAGACAATTGATTGATCATTTTATGAATGAGTGTGCAGACTTCTAAATAGCTGCCAGTGGTTATGGTACCCATATAATACAATGCCCCTTCTTTGTCAGCACTTTTCTTCTTCCCCTTTTTACACCCTTAAACTAAAACAAGCATGACTGCTAAGTGTCTCCTAAAATGGCTACCAGAGAGTTCGATTTAGCAGGTTCATAAAACATATAATAGAAAAAAAACGTATAACGTTAGAACTATAATAAACATTAAGGGAATAAGTCCTTCAGGGTACACTGAATGATAGGGTATTTAGGTTTATTGGACCTTCTCAGTATGTAAATATGAAGTGCTAATGTTGTAAAATTGATCCTAAATGCTGTTACTTATGAAAATGCTGTCACCTTCATCCTTATGACCAGTCTGGGTCACTATGTCATTACAATGGAAATGTACTGTTTTGCCTTTAGTACTGTAGCATAGTGATCAAAATGACCTTTCCTCTTTAATTGCACTGCAGCCTCAAATAACATATGCTATGAACTGTTAATAAAATACAACCAAACAATGAACAAACCTGCTTGCGTGTTTTTATGTGCAGTTAAAACCAGCAGAGCATAGTATATTGCACTTGCAGTGGTAAAATTCCACAATGCATTTGGTACTGCATCTGACAACTGAAGTAACTTCTAGCAGCATGCCGTTCTGCACCACATGGCAGGAGTTTGGCAGCCATTTGGTGCTGCCAGGTGGGCTGTGTTTTGGTGCAGGCAGGTTGGAGGTTAGGTGAGCTGGTGGTGTTGGGGGGGAGAAACGGGGTCAATGGACCCGCATGCCATCCCACCACAACCCCCCTCACCATTATACCATAATCCTGCCTCGCTATTCTGGAAAAACTGAATAGCACCAGAATCACTGACTCAAATTTTGGATCTCATTTTCATGACAAAGCGATCCACCGCACCACCCACTCCCGTACCTGTGGCCAACCACTGTGGCTGTTGATGGAAGTGGATATAAAAGGAACCGTGGATGGGCTACTCCAACATCCAGGCCTCCAGGGGACTACTGCCACTCAACACCATCAACAAGGCTAGCCTACACACTGCATCCAAGATGGGCAGGGTGAGTAACTGAAGGATGCATTAAGGTGCCAAAGGTTTATAAGTGTACATCAATGATGGTTCTGAAGGTGTTTACTAATGTTCATGTCAAGCTGAGCAAATCCAAACTAACTCATTGACAAACTAGACCTTAGGTCAGATCTTATCACCTGATTTGATGAAGAGATTTCATCCCAACTAAAAGGAGGGTTCTGCCATGTCTGTGGCGCCAGGTGTTTCATGGCATTTGTTTTTATGCAACACTTCTCTAACTATTTTTTATTCTTTTTTTTTTTATTCAATGTTTTATTTGGCTATGGTAGTAAATATTAATCCAATATACCTAATAAAATGCTGCTTGCAAATTCCTTATGAATGCATTTTGGGGTTGTTGTTATACCGCAAGAACAGCTTTTGCCTAATTTTGAAAAACAAAATGCCAAACTATTTTGGGACAATGATCAGGTTGACCGACAGGAGTCTTTCCTTCCAGATTGTCTTCTATGAGGATAAGAACTTCCAGGGCCGCCGCTATGAGTGTGACAGCGACTGCTTGGACTTCCACTCCTACCTGAGCCGCTGCAACTCCCTGCGGGTAGAGAGTGGGGCCTGGGTGGTCTACGAGAGGCCCAACTACATGGGCTCCCAGTACGTCCTGACCAGGGGAGAGTACCCAGAATATCAACGCTGGATGGGCCTAAACGACCGCCTTAGTTCCTGCAAGATGATCCAGTTTGTAAGTCAGCTTCTGCCTGTGGTCTGCTGTGTAACACTTTTTCTACTGTGGTTTTCACCTATAAAACTAATGAAAACCTCCTCAGTTCTGTCCATATGAACCCAGGAGTCAAGGTAGCACAACTGTTTCTGGTGTCATAGGGGCAATTCACTTTGGTGATGCAAGCAGAGCCACACTGACTAAAGAGTAAGAATTAGCTGGGAGTCCTGCAACAGCATCCCAATCAGGTCATGACAATAGTACTGGTAACCTCAGGCTTTTGTCAATAGATATCAACACTCGGGTGTTTTATTGACATGCTCTTGCTGTAAAGAACGCTATTATCAGCTGACCCAGTGTCCCAGGGCCTCATCATACACAGTTTTCATACCGAAACACACACTGGATGGATTTATGCATGTGTACGTTGGTACTGCCCACTATTAGTAATAGTTGTGAAAAATATGTTTCAGAGTATGGATTAGAAAACTGTAGAGGCAGTGACACACCGCATTTCGAGGGGAATCCAAAGTATGTTTATTCCTATATGTCTGGATGTGATCCCATCCCTTCACCTTTTTCTCTCGCCCAAACCACATCTCACCCCTCCGCTCCACCCACCACTCCCAGTCAAGCGGGGCCCAGTACAAGATGCAGCTGTACGAGAAGGCCGACTTCCGGGGACAGGCCTACGAGACCACGGAGGACTGCCCCTCGCTGCAGGACAAGCTCCGCTTGCGGGAGGTCTACTCCTGCAAGGTCTTCGACGGCTGGTGGGTCTTCTACGAGCTGCCCAACTACCGCGGGCGCCAGTACTTCCTGGAGAAGGGCGAGTACTGCAAGCCCGGTGACTGGGGTGCCGTCAGCCCGGCTGTGCAGTCCTTCAGGCGTTTCACAGAGTGATTTGGACCAAACGCAGCAGGCCACCAGCCGAAATTTGGCCCAATGTGACTGAATGGTGTGTTCTATGAAGGCTATGCATCAGCTCTAATTAAGTATTTTGAATAAATTGTTGTGAATTAAAACTGAGGTTTCAACCAAAATAAAAAAATATCTGGTGGCAATAGTTGGCAAGACTATTTCTTTGTTTTGTACGGTATGTACTTAATATCTCTGTCATTGTGAGCATGCCCATGTTATTATTATTAGAATTTACTGGATGCAACTATAAAAATACAGTAGATTTCATCAGCCCATAATTAAGGTCATGATGAACAATTTTTTTTTTTTTCGGATGTCCCAATCCTCTCAATGGGTTCAAACTTTACTCGTCAAGATGTTCGTCTTTTCTTATAGACCTTTTTGCGGTCGTCTGTTATCCCAGTGCAGCCATGAGGTCCAGAGTGACGGGGTGAGGGTTCAGGTGTGTCCCGAAAGAGAAACAGTTCCCCCCCCCCACCTATCAGCAGCACAGCTATCTCCTCGCAAATCGGAGCAGAAGGAATGTAGCATCAACGTCCAGGGAATTTCAATTGACAGTGGGACTGTGATCAATTGAAATACCTCATTGTATCAAGTGTGCAATTAGCACAGGCGAAATGCATAACCATTCCAGGTCAGACACACTTGTTACTACTGCACTATTTGGCAACTGCTTGATTTTAACTTTGATTTGACAAGATTATGATAGGATAAGATGTAGTTTATTATCCCTATCTAGGATTACTGAAGTTTATCTTATCTTTATCTTAACAAATCAAATGACAGGGTCAAGAGCTGTGTTACTGTGTCCAGAGGAAACTCCACACTGCTCCTGCTGGTCAGGTCTGCAATGCCTGGCACACCCTAAGAATACAGCTAAACTCCTTCCACCACAACCAAGCGATCACCAATCACATGTGCAGCTTGGCTGTACCTGGAGACAAACAATACGTTACAAGTGTGAAAAAATGTACATTTCATTCATCAAGAAAACTGAATGGCCCTAATATGCGGTCGTCAAGTGTTAAAAAATGTTAAATGCTTCTGGAGTAGCCCACCTTGGTATAAGAGGAGGATAGATATCTAGTCTGTCCCAGTAGAAGCCTCTGGTGGTGGGCTTCAGTAGCTGTGTGTCTCCCAGTGGGACACCACCTCCGCCCAACCCTCCAAACAGCACCAGCCCTCCCTGGTAGGGATAACGCTGTATGGGAGTGCCGGGTCTCTGGAGCTGTATCCTCTACCAGGACCTAATGAAATACATAGGCACAGAGCACATAATGTGCAGAGACGGACTATAGAGTCCAAGAGGTTGTGTATGTCTTAGGTAAAACTTGAACAGAAGCCTCAACAAACCTCAGTCCAATGCTGCTGGTCAAGACACAGAAAATTGCCATCACCCAGTGCTGTACTGTGGGTTTTCCCACCAAACACAAACAGGAAGTCTTTCCCTGCATTTAATGAGACATGTTTTATACTGGGGAAGATAGGTCTTTTACTATATAGAGTAAAATATCTCCCAGTATAAAGCCCTGTTTAAAGACTGTTTTAAGCAATTTCCATTGCCAATACAACTTTATATTAAACAGTAAAGGATGACAACAGCAACGGTCACAAATTCTATGTATCCCACCAGTGTCACTCTCTTGAACATTAATCTCATGAAATTGTAACCACCAAGAATATAGGTGTAGTTAATAGCTTTGAGTGGACTGGTGTTTGGTCATACTAGGGCTACTAGTGACCAAGTAAGATGAAACCATACATACGTCTCACCTTTATGACAGTTGTCATGTGCCTCCATCTTGGCTCTGGTGGCTCACCAGTACAGGCCATTTCCATGATGCAAACCTTCAACGCGTCCTCCTCCTCGACACAGTCAAACGGCTCAAAGGTCACTCTGAGCAGGCTGCCGATTGGATTCAGCGGAGAGGAACGCCCTCCGTATACCACAGCGCCTCCCAGAGGGTGAGTCGTGAGGGTGTGGTAGAGCCGGATGCCTTGGTAACCAAAACACAGCATGAGATCTAGAAGAAACTCTGGCTATTAAACTCACTAGGAAGAAATAGAGACCTACTCACCCCAGTCTGTGGAGGACAACACGCAAGTTGTTCTCCAGCCAGTCTGGCCCACTGACAAGGCACTTAGGGGCCTTAATCCTACTTCCTCTGCCGGAGCCTCCAGTAAGCAGGACCCGTCCGGGGCCAAGTGAGATGGGGGCCATACCCAGTCCCTCTACACATGCCTTCCCTGGTGTCGTCCTCACACTTAGGGCCACAGAGGTCCGGGAGAGGCCAGCCAATGGGACTAGAGACACTGAAGTGTAATATTAGTTAAAGAAAGGTCCCCTGAAAACAGTGTGGTGCAGTACATACACACAGGATATATTTGGAGTTACTGGGAGGTGTTGGGAGTAAAGCTTGTGGGCTCACATGACCTCAGGACTCAGTGAGGACAAAATAATGGGAGCATTTCTAGTGCCATTCCTGGTGAGGGATGGGAAAGGAGCATAGAAAGAAAGTTCTGTTGAAACAACATAGCAACACGCGGGCGCAAAATATCCATGACCCCACAGACATGAATGATCCTAAAATCAGATCTAGTACAATATGTTAAGGACAGACCTCATACTCGTCAAAAGGCTCCAGACTCTCTACTCTGTCCCTCTCGTCCTCCGGAACCAGGCTCAGGTAGAACTCATTCATGTCCAGACACGCACACTGTTCCCAGCCTTGAAGAGAAACACAGCATGCCCCCCCAAGTACATGCTGTCCGTAAACTACATCAGCATCATCGTAAAACAAATCCTATGTATTATTGTTTGATGTTCACAGGAAGGAAATTATGATTCAACATGCTCCTTATTTATACAAAACAAATCGCAAAGAGAAGCATATATTTTATTCCCCCATTCATACTAATCTTGTTCAGAAATCTCTGTCTCTGTGCAGCAATGTTCGGGTATTTCTGAAGGGCGTGTAGTGGTGAGTTCAGCCCCGGGAAGTGATCTCGCATGATCCGGTCAAAGGGGTCGCGAGTGGACCCGCCATGGCTCGTTCGTCAACAAGCCCACCCGAGGCTGGCTGCACTTGGACAGCGTGGTCAGCACCGCGGGGGTGTCCTACAGCGTCAGGGTAAGGGGGCTTCTACTGGGGCCAGAGATGAGCAGGGCTGAAGCCATCACTAGTAGGAATGGTGTTTCTCTATGCGGCTAATGCTCACCTATGCTACTAGTAGCTATTGGGTCTAGTTTCTTTTAATGAATTGGTGTCCGTGTCTGCTGGATTATTTTCTTCCTGAGCATTTTAAATGGGTTAAGTGAAAGTAAGTGCTGGGTCTGTTTTTACGTGACAAACAGCAATTGTTGAAGGAGCTTTGCTGCCCAACCAATGACAGATTCTGACCAGTGAAACACAACACATACCATAC
>OOFG01000545.1:0-19636 GCA_900323295.1 Molva molva | reverse complement strand
ATTATAATATAATATATAATATATTATATCATTGTTATATTATATTATATTGTATATCAAATGGAAAATTAATGAATCGTTATCATGGCCATATATTTAAATGGGAAGACATAAAAATACATTCTTATGCATAAACCTTTTGGTAGGTTTCCTGTTATTGTTCACAACATCCAACTTTCAACAACTGAGTGTAATGCTTGAATGAAAAAGCCTTTTAGTTGGGGGAAATTAAAGAGAAAATATTTGCTTGTAGTGAATGTCGTGGACTAAGGGGAGTACGTTCCTAGTTGGGGAAAGTAAAGAGCTAAACATTTGCTTTGTGGTGAATGTTGTGGACTAAGGGGAGTACGTTCCTTATATAATCACCGAGGGAACCTAGAAGAACATCAGAGCTGACTGCCCTATCCTCTGAGCAACATGTATGATTCTGGATATTCTTTCTCACCACCGGACAGGCCACCGAGGTTGGCGTGAGCGAGGAGCCCATGGACTACGACATCACCACGGTAACGGTCCGCGTGGTGGACCTCAACAACCACCCTCCCACCTTCTACGGGGAGACCGGGCCCCAGAACCGCTTCGAGGTGACCATGTTTGAGCACCCACCTGCCGGGGAGATCCTCAGGGGCTTCAAGATAACCGTCAACGACTCCGATCAGGTGATCAATAGCGTTATCAGTAACTTATTAATCTGGTCCCGCACGTATTTCCTTGGTTGTATTGTATTGAATTGTGTTGTAATATGTTGTATTTAGGTATTCATTTTATTTTCGGTTGGCTCCAGAACTAAGGCTTGCTTAAAGGACATCTGTGTTTGTGGAAAGCAGTATAAATATGTGTTTAAATCTATCATATCGGTAATAACAACATTTATCAGTCAGATCTTCACAACTGTTAATACTTGAGGAACATGGGCAAAGTATTCAGCTTTACAGCGTTGTTGTTGTTTTATCTAACTGGAAAAAAACACAAAAGCATGACAACAAACTTTTTAGAGTAATATTCAAGATACATTTTCCACTCTTCCCAATCACCCAACAGGTTAAAGGTTAAACTGTAGTTGTAAATCTCTTTACTTCATTATTCTCTTGTCCTCAACATTCAAGCCCATGTGAGCATCACTTCTTCCACGGTTATCTTAGCCATGATAAGCATTTTTGAACTCATAGCATTCTGTTTCAGCCATGAACACAATTTCCCTCACTAAATGCACACGTCTATGCTGAAGTTTGCTTCTAATGTGCGTATGCCTCGTGTTTCTGATTAATAACCACTGTGCCGGTGCCCGGTCCCATACAGGGAGCTAACGCTAAGTTCAAACTGAGGCTGGTGGGGCCTGGTCGCGTGCTCCGCGTGGTGCCGCAGACGGTCCTGAACGAGGCCCAGGTCACCATCATCGTGGAGGACACTTCAGGGATCGACTATGAGAAAGGCTCCACCTTAACCTTCAAGGTCAGACGGTCCAACCTGCGACACTCTGCCACGCCCAGTCCTTTGGTAGTTGAGAGCGTTAGAACTGTCCAGCACCGTGAATTCATTCTCCACTCAGAGGTGTTGATTTGTAACTTTGGCGGGGACACAAACGTGAAGGGGTTGAAAAGTTGTATTATCAATCAAAAAGTATTGCGAGTAGACAATTCTATCATTCCTATGTTATTGATTTGATAGGGACATCTCCCTACCATCGCTACCCAAGAGTCCCACTCTGACGATAGCTATAAAATGACTGTTCTCTACTAAATTATTAACACATCTACACATTTTTTATTCATTTATTTATTAGCTTATGTACGTTTTTTTTTGTTTTTATTTGACCTTTATTCATACAGGTTAGTGTTATTGAGGCTAAGCATCGTCTTTTCTAGGAGAGTCCTGATTTTCCGCATCACACAAACTTACATACAACACAGGCTAACCTAACAACCACGTAAAGACTCTGTGTGCTGGCGTGTTTCGAAACAGCTTCTGGCCATCGAGATCGACACGCCGGAGAGGTTCAGCGCCACAGCCGACATCGTCATCCACCTGCTGGACACCAACGACAACGTCCCCGCGTTCACCTCCGAGTACTACATCGCCCGCATCGCAGAGAACTCCCCCGGCGGGTCTAGCCTCGTGTCTGTCACAGTGAGTCCATGAACATGAAAACACAGTTCCACCCCAAATTAGCATGATGTAACCCTGCTGACAGTCCAGCCCGGATAATGCACTACGCTACTCGGCATAACTCGTCCGATGTCAGTGGATCATTTCCCCAAATAAAGCTGGTCACCCCCAGTATTCACAACATTGCCATTACATTACACTTGGGTAACAGTGGATCGAAAAAACGGCACAAGTGGTCACGTTTTTATACATTTTTAACCTACTCCACTACTGCATGCTATTTGAGTTCCTGTCAATGAAAGTAGAAAAAAAGCTTAAGTTCCCCTGAGGTTAATCATATTGCCCCGTGCCTTACGGTAAAACCATGAAAGGACTTGCATGCTAGCCAGACAGACCCTGCCGGGCCTAAATCCCACAGGGCGGTTTACGCTCTTATTGTGTAATCCTCTACCACTTTCAATTAAGTAAATAGACCTTCCTCTGCCTCATGGGTTCTCATCCCCACCCTCATATTCATAGTTTGAATCATTTTCAAAATGAAAGTTGCTTTCTTTAAATGTTTCTCTATGTGCTGAACATTTACTGTTTATAACTCCTCAATGGCCTTATTGTTTTTGTTCTTTTTTTATTACTAGGCCATTGATCCAGATTCTGGGCCTTGGGGTGAAGTCAAATACACCATTTACGGATCAGGATCAGATTTGTAAGTAGCGTTGCCAGTTTCGCTGCAATCTGGGCAGATCGCTTTACCGCTGCAGTCCCCATCGTACATGTTTAGCTCCACGGTTCTGGGTATACAAAGTGATTCATATGTTACTGTGCATGTAGAGCAGGAGGTGTGATCTTCAGGACGCTGCCCATGTTACTGGGACGTTGTCTTCAGTAAAATACCCCTGTGAGTATTTGTCTATATCGGGCAAATAAGCAAGAAACCCGCTCCAGCTGGCTGTATCCTGTGCTCCTGCGATGCACAAACAGCTTAGTCTAAGATGGCAGCGAGATGCTGGCTAATCTTGTAATTGGATTGCAGGGCAAAAAATAGATTGCCCTGCCCATCTCACACAGCCAATTAACATGCAATGTGACAGCTGGAGTGGGGAGCCAGCCGCGCTGAAGAGCGTCCGCTGTTGCATACGCAAAGTGAAAATTGATGCATGTCTCCAGGCAAAGAGTAGAGGCAATTGTGTGAAAGTTATCAGTTTCAAGGCAACTTGTTAATTTTCACAGAGAATATACGTGAGAAAAAGAAATCATCTCGGAGCTGTAGCCTCGCAGGAGACACCAGTAATCCAAGACGAACAATACGCATTGTAGTTATTATGTTTGAGCAAAAATGCTGATTTCCAAAAGGGTGTTTACGTCAAACAGGGTCATTCAAAGCTTACATGTACATGTAGTCAGCAGACAAAAATACATGATGGCACATATTACAGCGAACCAGAAGTTTCTAAATCCGGTTTTTGACACTTTCATATATGGTGCGAGATACATATCTGGTAATTGACGGCGATATGATGGCAAAATGAGCTGTCGGATCACAATGAATGTGCTGTTTTGCTGCTGCCACGCCTGCATATGTATCTGCATTGAAGAGCCAGTAGCAACTGCTAACCCAGCTAAAGCTATTCGTTTGGCTCCACCTTCTCAGCCTCAAAAGTTTCAATACCTGTTGAAGGACGTTAGACTGTTGTTGTTGTTGTTGTTGTTGCTGTAAGAGCGCACAAAGTCTGTTTACACTTGTCATGCCAGATTTGAGTAATCTTCTGGAAACCTTCTGGTTCATCTCAAGGGGGTATACTTTCAATAAATGCATTTGTAGGTGTTACAAATACAAAGGTGAACAGTTGATGCAAAACAAAAGGTTCTGAGGTAAGATTTTTTCCATTGAGACCTGTAATGTCAAAGCATTCTTTGTGATTAAGACTCTGAAAGTCTTTTCTTTGGCACCTCCAGATTCTCCATCCACTACTCCACGGGGGTCATCTCTACCCAGCCCTGGGCCTCGCTAGACGCGGAGGCCCGGTCCAAGTACAACTTCTACGTGAAGGCCGAGGACGGGGAGGGGGAGTACAGCCTGGCCGAGGTCTTCGTCACCGTGCTGGACCTCAACGACCATTCTCCCGAGTTCCACGAGAGCCTGCTGGAAGAGACCATGATCATCGGCGCTCCCGTGAGAATAGAGGTACCATCGGATCTGATCGGGTAGAAGACAATGCAAAGGGGAGGGAGGTGTAGCACATTATGCTAATATACGGTTGAAAATTGCCAAAAATTGGTGTCAGTTCGGGAGAATGTTGTTGAAACAGGAATCTGTCAGAATATAAATGAATAGTTGTTATTTTTTACATTATGGCACATTCATCCAAGATTAACAACCTCCGCTTCCACAGGCGGTGGACGAAGATGCAGAGTCCCCCAACAACGTCATCGAGTACTCCATCATGAAGGCGGACCCCAAAAACATCTTTGACATCGACTGCAACACGGGCGTGATCAAACTCAAGCCCTACATCAAGTCTATGGAGATCATCCACAACATCACCAAGCAGCAGGACTGCAAGTGGTCGCTGCTGGTGGAGGCCCGGGACCGTGGCTCGCCCTCCTTCAGCACCACGGCTGTCCTCAACATCGATATCACCGAGGCGGTAAGACCAGCATGCCCCCTTCTTCTGCTCCCTGCTCTGAGTGAGCCCCTTGCATGCTTGTAGCGCTATCCAATGCAGAGCTTGTCCGTCGTCGTAACTTTAGGGTTATTGTACCTACCTTTGGTACCGTTATTGTTTATCAGGCCCTTTCCGTGCACTATATCGTGATCCTTATTTCAATCGCTCTCGTTACATTTCATTGGAGGGTTTCACATGTCATGCAACATTCCAAGCCGCCATCTTGGTATTTTTTCACCATTATTATAGGAGTAATAACAACTGGTTGCTTGGTTGTTCTAGAACTTTTGCTCTTGAAGTATCAAGATGGCGACTTTAACTTTTTAGGGAACTTCCGATCATTCACAGAACGGCTTTTTGAACAATATTCTTTGTATTCTTTCTGGTCTTGGTGTAGTCCTGTAGATGCATCATGTGACGTGTTTGTTTTTCGTTGCCTTGGTTACATGATGAGGTGACGCCCGGTGCTCTCCCGGTGTTGTGTCTCTGTGTCGTGGATTTTGTTGTGCTTTCAGATCAAAGCTCGCATCGTGTCCTACTTCATGGGCCTCAGCAAGCGTCCGCTGACCGTGTTTGGGATGTGTGTCAGCATTGTGTTCACGTTCATTCTAGTCACCATCTGCATATCCACCATCATGTACTGTAACGCGGTGAAAAAGTCGCGCATTCACCCGGAGAGTAACTACATTAAAGTGATCCGTCGGGCAAAGTGAGGAGTCGTGGAAAGAAAAACTGACATTTGCAGACTTTGCAAAACTCATGGTTCCATATTCGATTTTTTCTATTGTCTGTAAAACAGTACTAAAGCACACATAGTTACATAATGTCATATATTATAATAACATTTTTCAGTCCATTTTGCCGGATAAAATACATTTTTTTATGTGTATATATTTTAATAATAAAATAATTTTATAATTTGATAGGAATTGTTTTGGAAATTTAAACCATAGCTATGACGATTTATCGGAACAGTTATTATTATTTTTATACAACAATGTCAGTCATTGCCGGCCATTTGTCTAACTAACCAAAATACAACCACCTAAATGAAGCATTGGGGTTCAGAACAAACACAAATGGTTCTCCATATGCATGCAACGCCTTCATCAAAAACTACAACACCGCAACACACTGCACTGCCAGACGCATTCCCAGCAACTAGCCCTGTGCTGTAGTTCTAGTGGATAGCTTCGCCTTTGCAGACGTATGAGACCAAGGGGAAGTCTGCCACTCAGTTGTGCGTGTGTGGAAGCTTTTGTAGTCGTCATTAGCCGTGGAAGAAGTAGACATCGGTTGTCTGGGCATCCTCTGTCAGTGCTTTGCTCATTCATGTCTCACGCATCGCATCCCATGGACGAATGGTGTCTTACAGCTTGTGTTCAGACCCTTGGGTGCGATTAAAAGTGTTGTATTTGTGCTCTTTTACAGACTCCTCTCATGGCGGCCTTTTTAAAGAAAAGTAGGGGCAGTCCTATGAAAGTGCTAGGCATGGTCACGGGTATCATTAGCATATTGGTAGGAGCGACCGTGTTGTTTTCCACCGCTATGTACTTACGCAACACAAAGTCAAACAGGATCTCGCCCACACGGCGCATCATCAGGAGGCGCCCACGCCACCCTGAACCCCCCTGGTCCTTCCGGATGCCCATCTTCAGAGACGCCGGCCCCTCCGGCAAGTTCCTCGCCGATGACCCCGAGGGGGGCTGCGCCATCCGGGTCGCTGGGGGACCCCGAATGAAGCCCCCGCCGCCCAACGCTCCGTGCCTGCCTCCGCCGCCACCGTCGTCCGCCGCGAGGACGAGCGAGAGGCCCCGGGTACTGCCCACCATCTCCGGCGTCCTGGCCTCCAGGAGCTTCAAGAAGCCCAAGTCCGGCACCAGCCACAGCCGGGAGGGGAACATGAGCTCGGCCTTGGTGTCGGAGCTGAAGATGAGGCTGGAGCAGAAGATCAACGAGAGCAACCAGGGCTACTGCTGACTTCCTGTCACGCTAGCTGGCCGGCCGGTTTCCTGGAGACGCGATTGAGCTGCAATCGCTCAGTGGCTCCTTGTAGTTCATGTGCTCTCTCCTATAGTCCCAAATGGATAATAACCTGGTGAGCTGCATGCTAAAATAATGTCAGTGAAACGTAGTGGTCCAGTGCAAGTTTAAGTGAGAGGGCGGGAGGAATTGGAAAAGGCGTGGTTGTGTTATTACCCTGAGAAGCTCGCTACACTGCCATCTTGAGCACGGTGACACCATGTTAACAACCGTTCAGAAGCACTTCTCTTACCCAGGAAGAGGATTATTAAGAGTTACTGTCTGTACTGTCTGTACTGAACTGTACATAGGCCCCAAAATGATTTCCTGAAAAGCGTATACAATGTTGAATCCATGGAATATTTGTAGGAAGAGAACCAAAAATAATAAATAATATTTAATGTATACTATTGCTTGCTGGAGGAAGATGCAGAAAGGTTAGAATAGTTATGGCTATTCAAATTAATTGCTAAAGGAAGTGTAGTATTGTCTTTGCATTGTCATATCAGCTGCTTGGGATGTAGGTTTCGTTATTTGTTCATTTTGTGTATATGATTATGATTATGTGCCACTGTGGGCATTCAAAGTAACAGAAATGTAAGGGGAAATTGTTTTTATTTAATTTATCCAAAAAACAGTTCGAAAAACGGTATCCTGACAATATGCTTTTCTACTAAACGTCATAAATTATGTTTTTTATTGATTTTCCTGTTATTGTATTTATTTAGTTTGGAGGGCAAACGGGGCATTGCAGAACCATTTAGGCCTAGTATATTCAAATGTGTTAGCATCCTGCAGAACGAATAGCCAATTTAGCAGTAGATATCAATCAGTACTAATGAAGCTGTACAGCTTGATTTAAATCAACCTTAGCGACGTAAACTAATCTACATCTAACTTCACTTGTGAAGACCTGGAGTGTTTCAATTTCTCCGATTTCATGTATTATAAAATGTATACCGATCGTTACGTGGCTAGCATCACAGCTAACAGTATAACAGTGCTCAATGATGCACCGTCTTTGTTCTCGTCCAATGCCTTTAAACCTAAAGGCGAAACTATTATTACACATATCTCTGTTCATATATTAACCTGTATATAATATATTACACTTGCCTGTCCCTTTCATGTGACCTGTCGTTTGTAATGTCTTTGTACCGTCCTGATTTTGAATAAATATCTGAAACATGCATGCCTTGTCCCTTCAGATTATTAGTTGGCATATTGTCTGACGAATGTAAAGATTTTTTTTACTTTAGTTTTATTCATTAGTGTTTTATTTTATTTATATTTTGATCACCTACCTGCAAAGCTTGATGGTACAGAAAACAAACGAATCCCTCTGTAAATTCATACGCATTTAGTTTAACAGCAGGGTCGGCATAGTTCAGGAGGTAGAGTGCGGTGACCTATAACCGGAAAGTTGCTAGTTCGATCCTGGCTCCTCCTAGCTGAGTGTCGAGGTGTCCCTGAGCAAAACACCTAACCTTAACTGCTCCTGACGAGCTGGCCGTCTCCTTGCATGGATGACTCCGCCGTTAATGTGTGTATGTACCGTTGTAAATCGCTTTGGATGTTAATGTGTATGAACCGTTGTAAATCGCTTTGGATAAAGGCGTCTGCTAAATGCCCTAAAATGTAAAAAAAAAACAGCAGGTGTTGCTGAAACAATCTGATCACCCATTTCAAGACCTACAACTCAGTGAGGCATTCATGTTTGCATAATTGTGTAAATTAGTCAAAATCATCATATTCGATTTTTTGTATTTTCTTTAGTATACAGTATACCTGTACACCTGGCCATCAGATAGAACTTAATGTATTGATAGCTCTTTCTCTCTCCTCTCTCTCCGTCTCATCTCTCTATCCCTCTTTCCGTCCCTCTGTCCCCTCTTCCTCTCTCTCTATCCTATCTCTCTACCCCCTCTCTTTCTATCTCTGCTTTATGGGCTTGACAAGACAGACAGAAAGCGCTTTAATCTCCTTAGCGGAGTATGTATTAACGCTGGGAAAACATTGCTTATGTAACAAATCCCCTGAATGATTGTGCTAAAAACAAATTCTCAACCTTTATCTTTGCCCTCCTGTTAATCCACCTCATTCTGTTCCCATCGCGAGATTCCAAAAGAAAAGCAACGCCAAATTAAAAGTCCTCCATATTCATTATCACAGGAAATAATTGACTTTTAAAAATGTCACTATCATTGAATGAACAGAAAGGTTTTCATTTAAAAGCATTTTTTTTTTTAAATCATTGAAAACAAAGGCATGCAGGTTAGTGATTCTAGCGTACTTTTAACAATATTTCTCAAAACATTGAAGACAAGTGTACTTTTTATACAAAAAGTACACATGCTTAGGCCTAAACACACATTCAGCTATTTGAATCAACAACATTTGAATCAACAGGCTCCCCTTATCGATAAGGAAAAAGGCAATTGTTCATCTTGAGATAAGATACCTCTGAGATATGTTTAAACCGACAGAGAGTCTAATTCACTTCAGGAAGTTGAATTAATTTCATCTGACGTTGTTGTTTTAGTGGGGATGTCGAAGCCAATGCAGCTGAGCCCGGTCTCTCCCTTGCCTCTGTCCTCCGACCCGGACCTAGCGCCTTGGCTCTCCGCAGAGTCGCGGCACAGTCCTTCGTTGCTGGCGGCCTGCAGGCTGTCGAACGTGCCCCGTCTCACCCTGTTCCGCAGCTCCTCACCCCGCATCTTCCACGGGTTTCTGCAGCACGCCGGCCAGCCGAACCGTGCCTCCGTGGTGCACGCGTACATGCCCGCGGGGACGGCGAGCACCATGGCGCACACGACCACCACGATGTGGATCAACCTCTCGCGCTGCTCCATCTCGCTCATGTCGTTGCCCGTCACGAACGCCACGCACTGGCCGCGGCGGGGAGGCTGGTTCCTCAACGTCACGCACACCTCGTACTTGGTGACGGGCTGCAGGTCCTCGACGGAGTAGCTGTTGATGCCCGGCCCGATGTGGATGGTCTCCTTTGAGGCCGCGTCGTGTTTCCCAAAGTGGACCGTGAACCAGGTCTCCGAGGAGGGCTGTTGTGTCGCCGCGTGCCACTCCAGTGTGATTCCATACACGGTCTGCTTGGTGATGCGGACGTCAATGAAGACGTTCTCGTCTTCGGGTGGCAGCATGGAGACGGGAGGTGGGGCGGGATCGGAGGCATTGCGGGCTGGGATGTCCACCGAGAAGGTCGCTGAGGAGTTCCCGATGAAGTTGTTGGCCATGCAGGTGTATAGCCCGCGGTCGGCCAGATGAAGAGAGGGGATCACGAGCTTGGAGCTGACGCTCTCCTCGTCCTCGTGCGTTTCCGTGACTGTGAAGATAAAACAATTGGTTGTCAAGCCAAGCACAGCAAGTCTCAACAAGGCCCACTACGCTTAAAGGTGCTGTAGGTAAGATTCAAGAGTTGTAAAGAGCGGGAGCAGAACAGAGCAATATTTTGAAACTAAACAACCTGAAAAATGTCCCCTCGCTCTCTTCTCCATTCCCCCTACCTTTCTCTGCCATTGAAAAGTGTTGCATTTGCACCTGTATGATTGACAACCAATCAGGGAATAGATGCCTGATTGGTTAGAAATTAGCCGGGACGGCCTAAAAACTAAATGGGCTCATAGAGCAGGCAAAGTCAACTCGAAACAGCTATTGTTACAGTGCAGTTCACTCACTAATGCACGGATGGCTATGCCATTTGTAACAAATTACACTCAAATATTATCTCCTTAATCTTACCTACAGCACCTTTAAATGGCAAGTGATATATTTAAAATGTGTCACAACAACTTTAACCTTGTGCGGACCTGCTTAAATGTAAGCAGGTCAAATGGGATACCATTGGAGACTTCTAAATCGCTTCATTGGCCAGATGTTGCCTGCAAGTTTAAGATATGATATCACGTTAAGCTGCGGACCGGAAGTTGAATGGATGATAAAAATTATGGAAAAGTAATCTTACCAGAAAATCCTCTTATAATCTTCATACTGTACGTCCACTGAATAGTGGGCTCGGGCCGCGCCTTCACCAAGCATGTGAGCGTCGCGCTCGCTCCGAGGGCAAACGTCACGTTCGCCTCGAGGGCAGAAGCCACGGGTTTCATGCACGTTTTTATGTTCAACTCGTGGAAGAATCTCCCGGCTTTGGCGTCAGGGCCCGCACACTTAAGATACGAATTCATGAGAAGGAGGGGAGGGCTCACGGCCCGGATGAACTCGACGAAACCTTTCAGGCGACAATCACACAGCCACGGATTGTCGTGAAGTGCCAACACAACATTGGAGACGAAGCCCTCTTTGCCCCACGTCTTCTCCGTCATGATATATAGTGGCCAGTTGAGGAAAACTTCTTTTGATATGACACTAAGCCGGTTAAAGGATAAATCTAAGTAAGTCAGTCCGGGTAAATGTCTCAGAGCGTGTTCTGGGAGCACATCCAGTCGGTTGTGTTTCAGGTCTAAAATCTTCAGGTTTGGCGCGTCAAGGAACGCTGTCCATGGCACCGAACTCAACTTGTTTCCTTGTAGCCTCAACTCAGTGAGGTTCCCGAGACCCTCGAGGCTCTGTACGTTCATGAGGGTGATGTCGTTGAAGTTGAGCCACAGATAAACCAAGTTACCAACTTTAGAAAACGACCCACGCGGCAACTCGGTCAGATGCGAATTTTCTATTCTGATTTTCGACAAGTCTTTCGGAATGTCATCTGGAATGCGGCCCATGGAGGTTTCCATACAAAGTAAAGATCTGGAACAAACCAAAATAAAAATAAGGGATGGACTGAAATAAGTTTACTGGCGCTCATAGATGTTTTTTCACGTATTCAGAATTATGCAGATTTAAGAACAAACAAAATGTCGCTCACCTGCCGGTGCTGTCATCTGTGCACGAGCAACCAATCAGACACGTGGTTGATCCAGGAGTTATGAAGTAGAACGCCAACACGATAGATAATACGACACCAGACGTTGCCATATTTCTAGAGATGCATGTGAACTAGGCCTGGACGAGCAGTTCAGTGACCAGTTCATTGACAAGAGGTTGGGTGTAAAGAAAGCCTATTACCTTAATCTTCCTTGACGCAAAGTCTTTGAATGACATGTGAGACACAGTAAATGTTTATTTTTAGCAATGAGTCAAATTATAAAACCCCCTTCCCTTGTCTCGACTTGTTGCTTACAAGTCATTCCAATAAAACAATTTGTTTATTTTGTTTTGTATAGGCTAAGCTTAATAGTGTAAGCACCAAAATCTAAAAGCCTAATGCAATTCGTTAATAGTCTACTTTAATTAATTATGCTGAGATTACGACTCAGACTCAGTGCCAAAGCAAGAGATAAGACAGCTTTTCTAGTTAGAGACACAAACTAGAAAAGGATATACAGAAGAATCGACAGAATACTGCTGCAATCAGATGTTGATAATAATATACAATATGCTATGATAAAATATACTACTACATTATACTGTATGCATCTAAATGTAAGATATATATTTTTGCATGGTAAACTATTGAGTGGATAATTTGAATAGGCCAACATAACTGAATAGTAAAAAAATAAATAAACTAATGTGGCGTAAATCAATTTGAATGAACATAGAGAATAATATGATATCAGTTGGTGGTATACATATATACAAGTATATTGTAATATTTATATATTCTCTATTTGATTCATATAAGAAAACAATCAATTCAGTTTCAGGTTTAGAATCATTTTTATACAAAATTATTTATTTTTCATACTTTCTCAAACAGATATTTACATCTCACATGATAAAAACATTGGAACATATTCCGTGTTTTAGGATTAAAGTCTAAAATAAACCTGACACATTAACATATATTTACAAATAGGCCTACATTGACTTATATGCTGCCTCATTATTTCCACAAAACACATTATTTAACACATTGTATACAATGAACACCAATAAAGTATTCTGGGAGTCGTACTCTTTTTCAATGTGCATGACAAATAAATAAAAAACATCTCACATAAACATGGCATTCAAAAAACTAAAGTCACAGAAAAACATTTCCCTTTTTTTGCCTTAGGCCTACACCATGTCATCAGTGGCCTGTATAATCATGCAAGGCAGCAAAATATATAAATAAATAAAAGTCACATTATCCATCCAGTTCTGGCAGTGCCATCCAAAGCTTTAAAGACCGGCAAATAGGGTTCTTTCTATGTTTGAAAGACCTTGTCCATTGTCTCTGAGCCCAATCATGTGCATCTCTGTCCAGTCCCAGGCCCGAAGAGAGCCCTCCAACGATTTGAGCCGTACTGATCTGGTATCAGCAGAAGTACTCATTGGGCGGTCCCTCAGTCCTAACCGTGGCCTCCGAGTCCACACTGGACCTCGCCGAGAGCAGCCTGTTGGACTCATCCGGGTTCAGCCGGGTCAGGTACTCTCCTTCCATCCCCTTGGCCTTGTTGCCCGGCGCCAGGGTCTCAAACGTGACGTACGAGTCCTGCATCTCCTTGGACTTCCTCCCCAGCAGCTTCTGGCAGCGCTTCTTCAGCGCCCCACAGCACACGATCAGCGTCAGGGGCACGGCGATCACGCACGCCACCGTGATCACCACCACGTTGATGAGCTTCTGGGTGCCGCTGGCGCTGGCCGCCTCGTCCGTGGAGAAGATCACGCACTGCTCCTTCTTGGGGATCAGCCCCTTGACGCAGACGCAGGCGATGTACTTGGTCTTCGGCACCAGGCCGTCGATGGTGATGCGGTTCTTGCCCGCACCGACGTTGATCCGTCGCATGTCCCGCTCGCCGAACACGGCGTACAGGACGCTGAACTCCGTGGTGTTGATGGCCATCGGGGCGCGCCAGTTCAGGGAGACGGTGTGGTCCGTGTCGCCGATCACCTTGACGGAGCGCACAATCCGTTTCTCGGGCACCTGCTGCAAGGACGAGGCGTTGGCCGCCATGTTGACCAGCACGTCCTTCTCCAGCTCCGTCTCGCCGGGCGGACTGGGCAGGCCGGCTTGTGGCTCCGCATCGGACGAAGAAACGCTGTAGCTCTCGACCTTGTATTTTCCGGTGGCCGCTTGGCCGTTGAGTGGTCTGATGACTGGCTGAACTCCTGTGGCGATCGGTGGAGGCACGTATCGGGCGATGAGTTTCTCCTGGTATGCCGCCTTCCCGATGCCGCCAGACTTCTTCCCTCTGGTCTTCATGGCAGCACCGTCGTTTTCCTCAGACCTCAAGGAGTCCGTGATGACCAGGGAGATGATGGCGTCCGCAGTGCCCACAAAGTTAGTGGCCTTGCAGACGTAACGCCCAGAGTCATGGAAGGAGACTGCAGGCACACTCAGGATGGACCAGATGATTCCCTCCTTCGAGATCTCCTCTTGAACTGTTAAACAAGAAAATTATAGTCCAGATTTAAGAGCATTGCCACCTAAGAAAGTGAAACTGTGATTCTATTTCCCCATGGGCCCTATTCACCTTGCGGCAATCTTGGGCATGCCCACGACTGCACCAATAGACGATGTCCACTAAAATGCAGCTTAGCAGCAGAACTCACCGGTGCCGTTCATCTTCTTGCCGTCTGCCCGCGACCAGGTCAGCTCCGGGATGGGGACCCCTACCGTCCCGCATCGGAGCAGGACGTTGTTGCCCAACGAGCTACGGACCCGGGCCACGGCCGTGTGGACCCGAGGCCCCTGGCACCGCTGCAGCTGGGCCTCGGTGAAGAGGACCCCCGAGAGGTCCTCCGGGCCGGCGCACTTGAGCTGGGGGTCGACAAGAGCCACGGAGGACGACGGGGACTTCTGGAACTGGATCAGGTCATACAGCCGGCAGTCGCACAGCCACGGGTTGTCATGGAGACCTGCACACCGTAAACCAAGCGCCATAATGTGAAACGGCTTGAATCCTGAAAATCTATAAATCAATCCATCCGTCTAACCATTGGTCCATTCGTCCACCAATGTATCCATCTTCCATTCATCCATCCATCTATTTATCTATTTATTTGTCTGACTATCTATCTATCCATCCAGCCATCTATCTAGCTATCTATCTATCTGTACATCTCTTTCTTTCTATGTATTTATCTCATTGGATAAGCTTTATGCAGTATTAGTATTTGTCAGTAGTGGGACACATTGGAGCAACTAATCCTTCTAAATGCACCTTGTTTTAAACGCCGACAGTAGCAAGACACTGTAATACGTTACATAACCGACCACCTCTGGCTATGCAAGCCGGCTTAACTAAAACAAATACCTTCAACTATATGTAACAGTTTGATCCTCACCGAGAATTCGTTTAGAGGAATCTGTGTCCTGGGGCGGTTTCACACTCAGCCACAACTCGAGGATCTCTGCCGGGACGGTCGTGAGAGCGTTGCTCGATAGGTCCAGATAGCTTATATTCTTGATGTACATGGTGGCTTCAGCCGGGATGGAGGACATCTTGTTGTTGTGCAGGTCAAGAAGTCTCAGGTTTGGCATGTACATCAGAGATTGCCAGGGGAAATAATCGATGGCGTTGCCATCCAGCCGGAGCTCGTCCAAACTGTTTAGACCTCGGAAACTGTCCACGCTCAGAGAATTGATTGAATTAAAGGACATCCACAGAAACTCCAAGTTGTTGAGGTAGTGGAAGTTTTCACTCGATATCCTAGTGATGGCTGTCTTCTCGATCCGTAGTTTTGATGTGTCTTTGGGAAAATTTGGGGGGACGACCGTGATTTCTGCATCATTGCAAAGCACACTCCTGGAAGAGAGAATTAAATAAGCATTTGTTAGTGTTCACCAAGAAATAAAACTATATTGTGAAGCATTGAAGACATTTCACTTGGAAATGTTTAGCGAATAGAAGAACGAAGAAAAAAGTATTTAAAGGCTGCTTTCCACTGAAACAATTTACCAAATAGCACCGCACTAACAAGTACACCTAAAGAAGATTAAAGACCAATTTGGCTGTTAATCCGTCATCGAAAGAAAGGCAAAACGTGAGATGAGGACTTTTTACATTTACACTTTCAATTGAAAGCATGCCAATAGATATCTTGCTTTTATTGTTTGCTTCTTACCTTGCTTTTGATCCGTCGCTCAGTTTGTGGAAAAAACAACTACACTGTGGTGGACACGAACTGCACAGCAGCGGAAGGCAAGCCACCGCCAAATACAACCCTACTGTAAAGGCTCGATTCATTTTCTCCAGCGTCCTACTGTATGCTAGTAAACTAAACTACAGATATAACCGATATTAACCGATCGCCTGCTGCATCGCAGTGGCGTGTCCGTTCAGAGCGCCGTAGTACTCTTGAGTGTTCTGCAGCCCGAGATAAAAAGGATAGGCAGGGATTAGCCAAGGGACTAGGGTTATTTTCATTCACACGATTATTGCTTCTTGGAAGCTGATAGGCCGCCAGTTTCACGGTTAAATTAGAGGAAATACTAGAAACACTAGAATAGTTAATTGGGGTGTAATTATGGGCACAATTGGTGGGCTACATCAAATGTTACGGTTTTAGGTATTCAAAAAACCTCCAGGCCTACATAAAGTGGCAAATATTAATTGCACTATTACATTTTGTATTTTTTTAATGCATAGCAATTAAAAATATTTTAAAGTATATATATTTCCTCTCACTTCACTCTGCAATCACGTATGCACTTATGCTGGGTACGTTTTGAATAGCTTCAAATCAGCCTAAGTAAAGCAGAACATCGACGAAATCTACACCTAAAAATCGTAGGCCTATATACAAAATTGTTGTATAAGGTGTGATTGGCCTACATAATAGTTGGGTAACAGTTCTAAAATACAATAAAATCCACTAGATGGCAGTGGAAGTAACCATGTAGTCTAACAGGTATGCCTACAACCGAATATAAATCGACTGCAAAAGTTAGCCTATCGAATTAAAGTGGATTTATTTGTCTTTGATCGTTTTTCCTCATTGACAGAAACGACGAGAACATTGTAGATTCTTATTTAGAGGAACTGGGTGTGCATTTAACCACAGGTGTAAAGGGAATGCCAGAGCATGTGATTGACACACGTTGGACCAGTAAGGACACGGGAGACGTGAAACGGCGATCACCGCCATGGAATTTAAAAACATGTAATTATTTGTATTTGTATGTCATTTGCCAACCCCATGGGAATTAAAAAGCCCTAGTTCACCCTCGCCTGTCAAACTCTCAATTCTCTCCGTTAATATTAAAACAATTAAGATAGGCAGACGGCTCCGCTCCAACAAGTCGTTCAGGTTACATCCATTGCCCTTCTACTATTGCGATTTTTACAATACATGCTTTGTTTCATTGCAATCGAACAGATTAGCATAGTGTAGGCATAATTACCTATGTGCCAACATGCGACATATTATACGGTTCCAAAAATACCTTTATGTGCAGCTCTATGATTATAAAACCGTTGTTGTATATTCGACAAGAATAAATGTGTTTTGGAGCATTCATTATCATGTTTTTGTACCGAACCCACACTTCTGACGGTAAGGGAGAGATAAAGGAGCCGCGTGTATTTCACCACCACTAAGCTTCAGAGAGATTGCTTCAGTAAAGCATTTACATTGAGCGTAAAGGCAATCGCTTGTTCCAGCAGTCTCTTAAGTTCACTTTCAGAATGTTACAATTCTTCTGAGTATAACATTGAGATTTACAGCGGATGGAAAACATTCGTATGTGTAAATAGCTTAATTATTTGTTGAGTACTTGAGATGTAATTTCTGAAATGTAGTGTTTAAATGATAGGCTATATTTAGTGGCGGTATTAGGCCTACTGGAATATAATCACTTTAACTTGCGATATATCACATGGCAAAGGTTTGTGACTGTTTCAACAATATGGACGATTCAAGTCTATTGGGACATCAGAGTAATGGGTTTGTTGTAATCTGAGTACAGATTAGTGATGCAATCGGTACATTCCCAAATGTTACATTTTAAACAAATTCAGGCAGAAAGTACCAAACGTCACTTTTTCTTTTGTCGTACGTCGTGTGTTTGTTACCCATGGTTAACAATTAAACAATAAGGCATAAGTAAAAAAATATATATATTACCCAAAGCTATTAATGAAATACATAGGCCTAACAATCAAATCTATCTTAATACATAGATTCGCCCGTATTACATTTTTGACCAGCCTATATTAGCCAAGATCCACTTCTCTTTGAGTTAACGACAACACATTTTCGATTACCGTAAAAGTTGTTTTTTTATGTCGTCATCTGTTTATAAGATAAGAAGTTAACCCCAGCCTGCGCTGTAGGTCTGCGCAGTGAAAGCGCCCAAAAAGTTGCAGAGTTGTCCTTGTTAGGACATTCTTGGGGGGATTCTAGAGGTTTTGCTAAGATTAGTTTCTTCATGCCTATTCACATGACAGCCTTTATAAATCGGGGGAGTTGGTGAATTTTGTGATACACTCCTAGAGCTCGATTGTAAATAGTATTTGTGTCCAGTTACATCTGTGCATTTCTCTTTTAACCATGGCAGCGTATACGTTACCGGAGGGATTCAATGAGTTCGACATGTTTACATTCGGCACGGCCCTTCTTGTTGGGGGTAAGTGGACGTGATTGTGAGTGCTTTCAACTTGTTTGCATGGGACATAAACGCAGTGAAAACGTTTGTGTTAACGCTAGCTGAAATCCGAAACACTAAATCAACATTGTATGTAAAACGTGCTGCGCTTAGAGAGTGTTAGTGCTTTAAACCTAAATCTAAACATTAATCATTGTTATATGCACAAACTTCCCAAACCTACACCGAATGTATAATCCTTATATATATAACCCAGTTAGAACAATGTTCAATCAGAATAACATTTACATTATAGACATAATGCGTGCAAAATATTCCTAGCTATCGCGTTTGTTTATAAGGGCTTGCTCTCTTCCAGGCATGCTTGGCTTCATCCTGAACGCCATCACCATAATGGCCTTCCTCAGAGTGAAGGAGATGCGTACACCCAGCAACTTCTTTGTGTTCAACCTCGCTCTGGCCGATCTCAGCCTCAATATAAACGGACTAACTGCCGCCTATGCCAGCTATGTAAGGTAGGGATACACCTCAAGTTGTGACGTCATAAATTTATGCCTAGGGGTCCAATTAAAAGGTGTGGGTAAAACAAGCGATGTAATCGCTTTTACAATAATATAATATATAGATGTAGTCAAGAACAAGGTGAGGTAGTTGTAGAATTACATCACATCTCGAATAATCTAAACTGAACTGAATCTGTTGAATAATTTCGGTGTACGAACGTGGAATAAGAAAAACACATCGTTATAAAATGTTGAAATAAAAAAAAACTTTAACTGAATGGAATTGTTTGAAAAAAATCCTGATATGTTCCTGAGAAAATGTATGATGAGGGATGTATTTCGACATGCTGAAAACTGACCATTGAGTGAAATGTGCATGCTTTTCAGGCAGTGGCCATTTGGTCAATCAGGATGTTCCTACCACGGTGCTCATGGCATGATATCCGTCCTGGCCTCCATCAGCTTCATGGCTGCGGTTGCCTGGGACAGATACCACCAGTACTGCACCAGTAAGTACAACTACACCTTGCTCAAACGTACAGCACCCCCAAAGTGCAACCCAAGCCCCTTTACAATATGAAAAATATACCCAACGTCTTGGTAGTTTGTTAAAAAAACTCAAAAAGTGTAAACACGGCTGTCATTTTGAATTCACGTTTGTTTTAAACAAACTACAAAGACATTGGGTATATTTTGCATGTATGGTTACAACATTCTCACAAATATTTGAAACATTTATGAAGAAAAATTCTAAAATAGGGTTAAAAATGATTGCAAAAAATTTAATGATA
>OOFG01000542.1:0-19258 GCA_900323295.1 Molva molva | reverse complement strand
GGGGCCCGGGGGGTCCGGAGTTACCAGGGGGACCCTGAAGGGGAGGGAAGATGTGGAAAAGAAGAGGAGATCAGAGGACAGGACTGGATGCAGTTTAGACATCGTTGGTAACACAATAAGGGTACATTAATTAACCATTAATTAACATGAGTTAATGAAGTAATAATAACTCTTATATAGCACTTAGGGTAAAGGTAAGGGTGAGGGTAAGGGTAAGTGGGTTAGGGTTAAGGTTAACCCTAACCTACATTTCTTTATAAATTAATACCGTAGTTAGCATGAACACCATTATTAAACATAAACACCATTACAAAATGATAACTAGACACATTAGGGAACTGTTAATTAACTGTTAGTTAATGCTTATTACTGTATTAACTAATGGTAATGATTCATGGGATTCAGAGGATTCACTGGAATATAAGGTGGTATGTAAGTGCAACTCACAGCAGGGCCAGTCTCTCCGGAGCGTCCTCGTGGTCCAGAGGGTCCGATGGGGCCCGGGGTACCGTTGGATCCATCTTTGCCAGCAGGTCCAACAGGTCCATGGGGTCCCTACAGAGAGAGAGAGTTGGGGGTGAGGATCAAAACAACATCTGTCTATAGACCATCTGTCTTCCTGAAAGGGTTGTTGAAATTGTACAAGATAGAAAGCGTTGGTCATTTCGAGGGTCGCACAGGTGGATATGCACAGAAAATCACGTTTTCTGCAAATGCATCCGCAATCGGTCATTATCATCAAAATAAGGTTTTTGTTAACTTTATTAATGGCAAAGGTGACACTTGCTGTGTGTGGTTGAGTGAACTGAAAGGCTACGCTAATCTAAACCACAGAGAACAGTCCTTTTCCCCTGTCAATCTCCCTCTATCGCCTCAGAAAGTAATTACTTTAGCCCGCTGCTGTTTATCTTATCACAGCCTCTGGTAATGAAAGTACATTGCTTCTCCTCCTACCTCGTTGCTTTATTCCACCGAGACCAACCTAACGTGCCATTCATTAACATCACACAGAAACGTTGCGTTGGCCGATAAAATGTCGTTAATGATCTATTCTCATGGCTGGATGTAATATGGCGATAGAAGCCGTCACTCGTCTTCATCTGAAAACAACAGGATTCTTCCAAGCTCACCTTAGCACCGCTAGGCCCAGCAGGTCCGGAAGATCCAGCATCACCAGAGGGACCCTGTTGGCAGGCACTTTATACTTAGTTCATGTTTTAGAGTTTAAGGTACGATGTAATGATGAGGCAATAGGAAGGATCGGCGTTCTGGTGGTCACTTACAGGAGGTCCAGGAAGACCCTGCAGACCAGTGAAACCACGGTGACCCTTCTGTCCCCTCTCTCCGGTCTCTCCCGCCTCTCCCTTGTCTCCACGTGGTCCTAGGGGTCCCTGGAAGTCAGATTTGTTATAAGGACATTCATTTTGGGTTTCAGTACAGGGGCTGTATGTCTGATTTCTGGAGATGTGTGAACCATCTAATCAATCCAAATGTAGTCTCTTTTGAACTGAGTTTTGAACTGAAGACACTCACAGCCATCCCTCGGGCTCCGGCGGGTCCGGACGGTCCCGCGGGTCCTTGTGCACCCTGAAACACGACAAGACGTCCTGGATCAGCGACATCGCCATGTTGATTACGATCAACAGGTACCACACACTCAAGATGCACCCATCACCCCACTGATCGGAACCACGTGTCCCGTGCTGCCAGGTACTCACAGACTCTCCTCGGTCGCCCTGTTTGCCGAGCGGTCCGACGGGACCGGGGGAACCGGTGGAGCCCGGAGCTCCAGGGGCCCCGACGGGGCCGGTATTACCACGCTCTCCCTACAGAGGACAACACAACACAGGTCAGGAGGTCGCCCACGCAGGCTGGGACGGATTAGTACATTACAACACCGTCGTTTGATTCCTTTCTAGTCAAGTCAAGTCAGTTTTATTTGTAAAGCCCTTAATCACAGTTACAGCCTCTAAGGGTTTTACCGGCCATATATTTATGACCCCCCCCTAACCCTAGCCCCCCAAAGGGCAAAAGAAAACTCCCTTAATTAACAAGGAAGAAATCTTGAGGAGGAACGCAGAGTGGGGGATCCCTCTTCCCAGGAATGGTTAGGAGTGAAATGGGGGCCATCGTTGACATACATAGTAGTATAAAAAGCAAACATTTAAAATACAATGTTAAAAATTGTAAAATGAGTATACCAGGTGACCAGGTGGTATACCAGGCTGGCTGAGGAGAGGGTTCTAGAGAGTTGTGGAGTGTTTCCTGAACAGTGGTTAGTGGTGTGCTCTTATTGGTTAAGGTGGCACTCACCTTGACTCCCAGAGATCCATCTCTGCCAGGGGGTCCGTCGGATCCAGCGTTGCCCTGAAACACGCGTTTCATTTGAAAAATTACATTTTTGTTCAAATAACCTTGAACGTTGCATGGCATGCCATTCGTTCTGTTGTTTTTATTTCTGAATTATTTCATTTGACACAAAGGATGATTCAAGTATGACTCAAATTCCCTGTATCAAAAGTAGCAGAAGTACATCTTTTCACTTGAATGGGACCTGCTCTGTTCTGGTCATGGATATAACGATTCATTTAGCTTTCTATACAATCCGTGAAGTCATCCTGTTAGCTGTCGTGTCCTAGTAGTGTTCCTTCGCTGTGTGAGTCTGATATTTGTGTGGTGAATGGAGGATCACTTGGTGCGGACCTCTCTGCCAGGCTCTCCAGAGGGCCCAGTCAGCCCAGGGGGTCCCACGGGGCCAGGGGGTCCGCGGTCCCCAGTGCTCCCAGTAGATCCCTGCTTACCAGGCTCTCCCTGAAACGCACACAGCAACAACACATTAACCACACATAAGAGACCACACATTAACACACTGGTCGAGCGGTGGGTAGAATAGAGTTGTACAGAGGAAAATCGATTTGGCTCCTAGAGGTACACTTTATGAATATATATTAATGTATGTTATAGAGAACATCCAGGTCCATTTATGTTTTATGAACTAATAATCACACATGGTAACGATAACCCTTAAAAAATGTGAAACTCTTTAAGGGAGATCTTTATATTTTCGGTTGTTGTAAAATGTTAGCTTTGAGTTGGAGGAGTTCCACTCATTCATAAATTGATCTCAAGTGATCCCAGTAAGCCTTGAGGACTTGTCTCATGTGAGCAGCTTAGGCCGCCATGCTGAACTCCAAGGCTCTACTCAGATGTTGAAGGCACTTACAGAAGGCCCGGGGAGTCCAGGGAAGCCTCTCTCTCCACGTTGACCCGGCAGACCAACAATACCACGGGTTCCACCCAGACCCTGCGGCCCTAGAGGCCCATCCGGACCCTAGGAAACATGGAGGGACGTGGGATATTGAGCACAAGCTGGTGTTGTGTGAGATGATCCAATAAACACTGCAGCAACATGCAATCAGTCAATGGACCTCTGCTTCATCACCCAACATTGCTGTCTATTATGAAATGTCCCTTTATACAATTCATGCATTTATTTACATTAGACTTTAAGAAACCACATATACATTTTGTGTGTGTGCTGCAAAGTCATTGCTCTAGATAGAGTAGCCCTTAAACCCTAAATCCACTAAACACTTATTCAAATTGTTTGAAAAAAAGAGGCTACAGCGAAGATTGTGAAATCTGAATTGTGATCTGATGCTATCTACGTCCAAAACACACTGATATGTCCCCAATCAGAAGCAGCCACACTCACAGGGAGTCCATCCTCGCCAGGCTCTCCCTTCTCTCCTGGGGTGCCAGCAGCTCCTCTGAGCCCAGTGTCTCCCTGCCTTCCTGTGGGGCCAGCGTCTCCACGAACACCCTTGGGACCGTCTTTACCAGAAGGACCGGCGGGACCGGCAGCCCCAGGGTTACCCTACAGCAGATGAGCGAGAGCGGGAGAGAGGGAAGAGCCAGGGCAGGAAGAGTGAGCATACCACACAACACAGGAATATTATGTTGATTTCACTGAAGAAAGGAGCTCCACTGATGATGATTTTGTATCAGAGAAGGACACTCACGTTGGGGCCAGGAGATCCAACTCGTCCTGCGGCCCCGGGGAAACCAGTAGCACCCTGGAGAAGGATGAGGGAAATGGATGGGGAAGATGGATGAGGATGGATGAAAATAAATGGATACAGTTCCTAAATAATTACTGACAAATAACTATGTATTTGCAGCTGTATGATAGCATGTAGAAATAAATTTGAATGGAGTCGTGCATGTAAAGTTCCCAGTCAAAGTAGTGATTTATGTTCTTCCCTCAAATCTAAAAACGTAGAATAGATCGTAAATCTATTCTAGAAATATCTATTCCAGAGTCAGAAATGGTTTAGAGACCAAAATGGATAAATATAGATGTAAATGTAGGGACACAATTAAGCCTTCACACTGAATGTGTTTTCTTAAACTAAAGCAAATTTAAAATACTATGTTTTTGCACCCAAGGCCAATGTAATTGTCAATGTGTGTGGGCGGTAGAGGGAGGGCTTTGTTTATATTCTGTATAGTCTGGAATAGCAGCATATACATACATTACTGTAGGGTTTCTGAGGACAGGATGCCTAGACAAATACTGAAATGACTGTGTGCCCATTTCAGTATTGGTCTAGGAAGTACAAATACATTGTGATTTGAGTTATTTAAAGATTGACTGACAATATTGACACAGCCTTGCTTGTTTCAATACAAATCGTCACTGTTGAGCGTGCATTGTCATCTCCAGCTCTTTCGCGATCTACATCCTCAATCGATCCCGAGTATTACTCTACGTGACCCGAAATCCGATCAGAAGGTACTTACGGGAGCTCCCTGAGCACCACGCGCTCCTTTAGGTCCAGAAACACCAGTAGGTCCCTGTAGGAGGAAACAACATATACAACACATTAACCACAGTTCAAACTACATGGACCAGACTGTTGAGATATGTTCTGGCATAAAGTCATTTCACAGCACGAATTCCCTCTGCAGTCTCAGGTTTTAATTCTCACATTAGGTCCGGGGGCTCCAGAGGGCCCCTGGGGGCCAGGGGCACCGGCCTCTCCCTTCTGTCCACTCTCACCCATCTCTCCCTTGACACCAGGCTGACCATCTGAGCCCTAGAGACGCAGAGAGAGAGAGGCACACGAGGTTAGTGTCCTGTGCCAGTGTGTTCGGTGTACTGGTTGAAAGTAGGAGGCAGAGCAGAGGGCTGACTTACAGGAGGCCCAGCGAAACCAGCGGGCCCAGGGGGTCCGATCTCACCACGGTCACCCTGCAGGCGGGATCAGAGAAACTGGGTTAATTCTGTTCCGTTTCAAACCCTTTCAAACTTTAGAGAGTAAATACTGCAGACTTAATACTGCCATGACCCAATTTCATGATTAGCTATACCGCATGTTCCTCTTGAGATATGATGGCTGAGATTTTAAGTCTAAATATTGGGCTTCTTGCTTCTTTGTAGTAAGAGTTACCATCTAGAATGCCGTGAGATCCACAATCGACTCAATTGTTTAATACTGAAGAATGGGTTATGTGGGTCTTGTCGGGGCGGCCAGGTGGCTCAACCTGCTAGTGCTCTCACCATGTAGACGATTAGCCTTAGCAAACCAGGGTTGGTTCCAACCTGTGGTCCTATACCCTACAAAAACCATGCAATTCCTTCTCTTCTTCAAACCATTTTCCTGTCTGGTTTCTGTTCTGTCCATACATGTATACAAATATATTTGAGTTGAGAGGCAGGGAGATTAGATCTGGGTCTAAACCTCATCTAAACCTTGGACAGTACATGGACCCTGAGTAAATATGTGTTATCTTAAGTTAAGTTTGCCAACATTTCACCCAATTTCAGAATGTGGAATATAATCTGATCCATGTTGAGGAACCTCAAGAGGAGGACTTTAAAGTGATCCTACACTGTAGCACTCATCAATCAGAAATCAAAGAAATCCAGAGTGACTAGAGGCAGACCAAGATGGTGATGGACAGACCAAGACAGACCAAGACCAAGATGGTGATATACTTACAGGAGCGCCACGTGCACCAGCAGCACCGGATGGTCCAGAGGGTCCGGTTTCACCCTAGGAATCAAAGGAACTCTGAGTCAAACTCACGAATCCACATAGAAGAGGAATCCCCTCATATTGACACCAACCAAAGGTTTTAACCCTCAAAGTTAAACGTTATCCTCACCTTGGCGCCGTTGGGACCAGCTGGACCAGGAGGACCAATTGGACCACTCAAACCCTGGAGGAAGAACACAGAACATAGAGGATGAGAGGAGAACATAGGTGTAGAGAACAATGAGGTAAAGCATGATCAGATGTTCATCTTGTTGGACAGAACTGAACTGAAACGGAAAATAAAATGGTGCAGGGGAATGTATATATAACTCACTCTTGAACCATCCTTGCCAGGAGATCCCTCAAGTCCCTTCTCTCCATTGTCACCCTGTAGAGCAGAGAGAGACAACAGGTAAACACGGGCACCACTTCCAGTGGAAACATACTGACTATAATTGATGTCAATTATAGTGTCATTACTCCCACCATAGAGGTACATCAGGGATATACAAGTCACTGCATTGACCTCAAACTAGCTTCAAAACATGTATTCATTAAGATGAGATCAGATGTACTTCATTAATCTGAGACAGGAAACGATGTGTCTATATTTTGTCATTTCGGACATAGATCGCCGCTAGAGTTCTGCTAAGTCTGAGTTCTTTGCTACTGTAGTAACTCTTGTCTATGTTTATGAGAATGATGTGAATCTTACTCGGTCTCCCTTAGCTCCGGGGATGCCACCAGCTCCTCTCTCTCCGGGCATTCCCTGCAGGCCGGGGGGTCCCTGGCCTCCGAGAGAACCAGCGGGACCGATAGCTCCCTGGAGGAGAGAGGTCGGAGAAGCACTGTGTTAGTATGGATGGTTCTACCTCAGGATGCTTGGAGAAGAAACGTTCACTTCCATGTGTGGGATATCTATTCTGGAACCTACGTATAAACAAAACAAGGAGATTGATATAAATGGGGATGAATGAATGTGTGTGAATTGACCCCTGACCTTGGGTCCATCGGTTCCGGGGGTACCAGGAAGTCCGCGGGGTCCCTGAAGACCCTGGGCTCCAGCACCACCCCTCTCACCAGGGAAACCACGCTCGCCCTGTTGGATTAAAAAAGACAAAGCACTCAGCAATGGATACATTATCTTAAGCTACATTATATAATCCAACATCATTACATGTGAATATGCTCTGTGGTCATTCTCAAGTGCTATGTGACTTAAAAGAATTACGCAAATCAATGCACTGTTCAGCACATCACAGTACAGATAGAAAAAGGGAAACTCACTCTGGGTCCAACAGCCCCAGGAGCTCCGCCCTCTCCTGAGACACCCTACGGAAGGACAGAGAGGACAATCAACATCAGAGTACACACAGTTTATCAAAACCCTTAAAATATAGTATGAATAAAGAAATATTTATAGAAAACTATTGGATAATGTAACTGAGCCTGCAGAAGGTGTATTATAAGTTTGAATAGTTAATGAAAAAAGTGCCTAGTGGACTTGACAGTAAAGCCATCCATACTGTTCCTACATATAAACCATTTATATACAGTAACCCCCCTTACAAGCAAAATAACCATTGGTCTGTTGATCTTTCTTTCGTCCCAATACTGTATACACCATGCTGTATGTCTCATGTTGTTTCTCTCAGCATCAGGACATCACATACAGCCGTGTGGACCCAGTGTCTGGACCACACATCTGGACCTGCTGGTAGAGACACTCACCTGCTCGCCAGGTTTGCCTGACTCTCCTGGGGAGCCTGAAGGTCCAGGAAGACCCTGCCAAACAACAACAACAACAACAGAGGGTCAGCCACGCTGCTGTGTCCACTAAACACACACCAGGCCGGTTTTAGTGGCACAACACATAACATCTTCAGGATCCAACTGATCTGAGTGATAAGGCCAAACTGTGGGTCTTGTTTTGGTCTGTGTAGCTTAGCAGTTTTAGCTTAGCAGTTTGAACATCACATGGTCTGGACTGTTTAAGCCTGGTATAGAGAGTTTTTACGTGGCTCTGCATTGAAGCATCTTATGAGTTCTTACCACTGGGAAGGGAATGCATGCAGCTGTATTTTCAGTAAGCTATTGGGGCTCTTTAGGGCACCATGTACAGGTAAGAGCTGTGATCGTAAGGTCCTCTCACCTGGAAACCGGAGGGTCCAGGCTGTCCTTGCTCTCCTCTCTCTCCGGCGGGTCCCTAGGGTGGACATATTCACAGGTAGTTACACTCTGAAGAGATACCAACGTGTTGTGTTGTGCACTATAGTATCAACATTATATCAGTTATTAACAATTTACATCTAATGATTGCTAGCTCAAACTCAAATTTATTTTGTATGAATACAGAATTTCTCTGTCAATTCTGAAAATATTGATTCTGGATTAGCACTGCACTGAGCAATCATCTGTTTCCATTATTCATTAGTTCATTATTTGACTAATTTATGGGATTAGCAATCCTTTTTAAATCACTGATATTGAGTGACAAACTTTTCATTTTACAAGAATGCATGGTCTTTGATACAGGAGTTGAGAACATGGTCTCATTAATTTCCTCTCAACAGATGCTTCACTTCATCTAAACATCTTACAGCAGGGCCGGGAGGTCCAGATGCTCCAGTCTCTCCATCTTTTCCAGACAGACCCTGTTCAGGAAGAGCAGAGGAACGGTCTTACTGAGTGATTCCCCATTCATTAAAAGTCGTGTATTTACAACTGTTATGGCAGAAGAAAACAGTATGGATAAACTGGGACTTACCCTCAGTCCTTGGCGACCAAGAAGTCCCTTCTCTCCGGCCTTTCCAGGCTCACCCTGTTGGAGCAACACACCATTAACCTGAGAACATGGGCTATGGTGTCCAACAGGACCATTATAATGCTGTCCTTCCAGCCGGATAATTCCCATACTGCACTGCACTTTATATGGTGACGTTGGTTGTGTCATGTCTGTACTGAGTTATGTGTCGTCTCCCACTGTTTCGTTATGTTGTCTTATTGAATTCAACAGTAATTTAATGAAACAACGCTTTGTGTTACACTTCACAAATCAAGATCATATTTTGATAACGTGATTATATTCATTCTATATTAAAATTAATGAATTATAACAACTGCAGTATGGGACGACTGTGTGAGATGTGGCCTTGACTTATCAATGAGATAAAGGTTGTTTGGTTTTTGAATTTATTTTAATATTTTTTTTATTTATTTGCAGGCTTACATTGGCTCCCTTGGGTCCCGGGAATCCCATGACTCCAGGCTGTCCGCGAGCACCCTGGGGTCCGGGTGGGCCGGGGCGACCGTCCTCACCAGCAGCACCCTGTCAGAGACACAGAGGGGAGGTCACACATCAGCTGGGAGGACTTGAGCTGTTAGCTGTTAAGTGTATTCATACAGCACCATTCAACACAGGGCCATTTGCAGTACTTCACAAAGGAAAAAATCACAAGGGCAATCATTAAAGGAAATTAAAAAAGCTTTTTATTATACTCATTAGGATGGGTGTATGAAAATAAGTGACTTTGTTGAAGCCTTCAATGATGTACGATTACCAGATAACTATTTCCTTTAATTGGATTTTATTCACGTCGATTATAATCTTTACATGTAATCTGTATTGTTATCTATAATATTTAAATGTGTCATTTGCCAAATAAGTATAAGAATTAGTTTTTCTTCTGCATACATTTTTCCTCCTCCATACTTTCGGTGAGTTAATCTAAGGATGGATTGAAGATGAAAACCTGTATTTTGTATAATATGTATAATGTGTATATGAGGACAGTAACAATGTTTATAATTGTAATGAACTTACAGAGGCGCCAACTTTGCCTTGGGGACCAGCATCACCAGGACGGCCAGTAAGACCCTACAGCACAGGAAAACACACCGAGAATCACTCAAACATCAAGCCACAAGAATGTACCTGCAACCGCCATTATAATTGCACCACTAACTACACCAGCTCCCAAAGGGATTGTCATGGCTACAGAGGGTAATTACAGGGGTATTATTATCCCCGTTCAGCTCATCCTGGAGGACTGAAGACCTAGTACTACTGCTCATACTACCACTACAGAGTACTCACCCTGGCGCCGGGAAGACCAGACTCTCCTGTGCGCCCCGGATCACCGGTGCCTCCCTTGGGTCCAGCAGCGCCAGCCACACCGCGGTCTCCAGGAGCTCCCTGCAGACACACACACCAAGATAATGTCACTCATCAGGCGTGTCTTTGGCTTCAGGAAACTATGTGTGTGATCACATTGTGAGTAATGCTGTGATGAGGATGAATGATGAATGGGACCTGGTAGAGTGAGTGCTATTAGCAGTGATGATGTAGAGCTGTGTACTGTGTGTAGTTGTGTGGTCGGTTTTGTGGTATTGTGTTGGGACGTTTGCGTCACATGTCATAGTGTTGGTGATGGTTTAATACAAGCTTGGTTATTTTGTATTTTTTGTGATTTTATGCAAATGATTTTGAGCAGCCTGTACCTTAGCACCAGCAAGACCATCTTGACCTGGGAAACCACGGTTACCAGGAGCTCCCTGAAAACAATCACAGTTACAACGTAAGTACAACGATAACAACAACAGCGGATAACCTTATTTCACTAAATGGATGTTGTTGATTTTCTGAAACACTCACTCTCTCTCCGGGGGGTCCGAGTGGCCCAGCAGAGCCGGGCTCTCCTCTAGCTCCTCGTTTGCCCTCTTCTCCTGAAGGTCCAGGGCCACCTTGGGGTCCCACGGGGCCCTAGAGTATTAAGAGTATCCACATCTCATTAAACTACAAGGTCCCTTCAGAAAAGGGAAAGATGACATTCATTTTGTATTTAGTAAATCTGTCTTATGTAGCCACTCACAAGCTCTCCTTTGGGTCCAGCTTCTCCCTTGAATCCGGGGATACCGGGGTCTCCCTAAAAATATCAGAAAATGTAAACCATGAGAATCAGCCGTAAACTGTCACCTCAGATCAACCATATCCATATCCAAATCATAACTTCACCACCTGAACATCAATCACATCGATCAACCACACGCGACACAAACATGAACATGAACTTAGGTGCTTGTGGGCGTTTGTAGACCAGTGAGGTGATTCTAGGGGGGACTCACAGACTGGCCCTTGGGCCCGAGGGGTCCTGTCGCTCCCTGAGGTCCGGGTGGGCCACGGGGGCCGGGGAAACCTGGGGCTCCGGCAATACCAGCACCACCCTGTGAGGACGGACGGACAGACAAACAGACGGTTTAGTTGAGGAGACCGTGTCAGAACTAGGAGGCCGGTAAGAAACCCAAGACCCTGGTGGTAGTTTGAAGCTTCAACTTACAGCAGATCCTTTGCTTCCGGGAATACCATCAGTACCAGGGTTGCCCTATAGAGAAGAAGAACAGAGGGGACCCATGTCAGCAACCTAGCAGAGATGTCGCACCATACGGACATATCAGAGACAGAGACAGCATATATAATATATATATATTACTTACAAGAGTCATAGTGGTATGAAATCAAAGCCTGGGTGGTGTTAGGAGGGCTGTTCGTGATTGGGTGCTAAGTGCTATCATGTTGCTTAATAATAATCCCCAATAGCACCCCCTGCTGTGATTTTACACAAAGGGAGTTTCTGAATTGTATCCGTGTTCTGTAGGCCTACCAGCCCTTGCTATGCTTTTGTTTGGACCACACAATGGATAAATGTTGTCAACCCTCTCTCTGTTGTTTGTATGATCGGCTCAGTCAAAGAAAACGTACTGTGTGTGCTTTTTCCATATCGTTTGTATGTTGCTACCCTTAAACCTCCCCTGGACGTGTCCTCGGTCAGTGGTCCTATTTGTGTTTTATTTTTATTTTGTGGCTGAGTCAGGTTGACGTACAGAGGCTCCAGCGGGTCCGGGAGATCCAGGGGTGCCAGCCTCGCCGCGGGGCCCCTGAGCGCCCTCGGCTCCACGGGCTCCAGTGGGGCCAGCCTCTCCCTATGGTGGAACACAAGCACAGGTTGGTTTTGAGCAGGTGGTGCTCTGACTCAAGGCTCTGGACAGAGGAAGCAGCAGAGTGAGGCCAACAGGTCGTGGGTGTAATGTCATCCCGTCTGCTACAAATGTAGTTGGACATTCATTCAAGCAAAGCGTCACAGATACTGGTAGATGTGAAAAGACTGTGTTCTGGAGTATAATAGCATATTATGCTATTTTCCATTTATCTTATCCAAATTCAGTTTTCAGTATGACATGGAGATCCAATTCATAAATAAATGCTTTTGATGACAAAAAAGTAGTAGAAAATACTAAATTCTGTGATTTTTATAGATTTATATAGTAAATTATACATCTTTAATAGGTGTTTAATAGGTCATGTCATTTGAAAGAAAATATTAACCATCTATCATTTTATAAATCTGATTCATGATCAATGATGCTGCAGGTTTTAGGTTAAATGAGATATCATGGTATTCATGGACAATAACTATATACCTAAAGAATGTACTTAAAGAATGGACAACAAATATAAACTTATGTCCCTTTCCAGAACCTTATCAAGTAGCTCATCTTCATCATACAATTTTACCAAAGCTTCAAGAGAACACAGCGGCACCTCAATAATTGTGTTTCTAAACAAAACGGAAATAATCATCGTATGGTTAACACAAAATACATTTTTAAATAAATGAACAAACCTTTGATCCTGGGGATCCTGGGAAACCAGGTGCACCAGCAGGCCCAACAGGTCCCTGTAGAAGGTCAACATCCACCCAGTTCACTTTACATGGTTCAAACGTGAACATGTGGGATCATTTGTTTGAGTTTCATAATGGATTGCATGAATGTAAGTCACTGTAGGGCTAGGCAATAATTCAATATTGTCGTTTATCGTCTTTGCATGGAATTGTATCGTCGTGAAATGAAGATATCGACTTGTCGTGATACCCAGTTTTATAGTATAACTGAAATTACGATGAGAAGATATGCCCTTAAAATGATCAAATATGAGGTTTGAAACGTGAGAAAATAAAACTAGATTTAGACAGATACCATACTTTATATTTGTGTACTTCAATGTAATGACCCTGAGGTACACCGTTTAGAATGGGATTTTGAATTCATAAGCATATTGTGATATTTATCTAATTGTGTAAGATTAGGATATCGCCCAGCCCTAATCAGTCACTGTGAGAGGTGGTGATACGTACAGGGGGACCAGCGGGACCAGGCAGACCATCATTACCACGGGCACCCTAGGGAGAAAAACAATACAGGTCACTCAAGTCACAAAAGGTCCCAGCAGTCGCTCAGCTAGAACACAGTGTGGAGGAGAGCTGGCTCTCAGCTCCGGCTACAGCTGTTACGGTGAAGGGACATCTCATAGATTGCTCCTCATAGATTGTCCTGTTCTATGTATCATCAGTATCCACGCGTCACTCACAGCAGATCCAGCGGCTCCGGAACGCCCTCTCTCGCCGGGCAGACCGCGGGGTCCCTGCGATCAGAGACAAAGACAGAGGGAAGAAACATTAGGGACAAAGTCTCAGATGGGAGACACACTATGACTTCACAAAACGGTTATTTTTCATTTTTCGTTATTTTTTATTTTCGTACATTTAGGGTGATTCATGGAGTGAAAAGCATTGCATTGGAGAGGCTACTGCTGTTTTGTGCAACTGGAAAAAGTTGACAGAACAACTCACCATTGGTCCAGGGGCACCATTCTCTCCAGAAGATCCACCCTCGCCCTTAAAATAGGACACATCAAAACAGTTACAAATCGTCTTCATAGGTGTCGGACAAATAGACAGTGTATAAATATGATCTGCATCTAGATTCCCAGCTAACTCTCTCCTGGTCTGACAGACCAGATGATTTATGGTCGTAGTGTTTGGCGCTATTAGAACTGACCCTATGTCAAAGGCAGTGTTTGACCTTTGCAGAGTAGAATAATAACACAATTTAATAATCATACTTTAGCTCCGGCAGCACCGCTCTCTCCCTTGGCTCCATCCAAACCAGGGTGACCCTATAGAGAGAGGGAGAGAGAGAGAGAGAGAGAGAGAGAGAGAGAGAGAGAGAGAGAGAGAGAGAGAGAGAGAGAGAGAGAGAGAGAGAGAGAGAGAGACAGAGACAGAGACAGAGACAGAGAGAGAAAACACCACATATTAAGCCATTACCAATTCAGGTCCATTTGAACAGCAGTCAGTGTATAGATGTTGACATGTGATGGTATCACAGAAAGAGAGGGAGCGAAGGGGAGGGGGTCACTTACTCTGTGTCCTTTAATCCCAGGAAGTCCAGGAGTTCCAGGGAATCCACGGGCTCCCTACAATACAATTTCAGGGGGAGGAAATTAACCACACGACAATAATATATTTTTATTTTCTATTTTCCATAATAACCCTTCATCAAGCCAGTTCTTAACGTAACATGAGTTTGCAGATATAATGATGGAGCAACATTGGATTAAATTAATGTATGTTAATGTGTGGTTGTTATATATTAGACGTATATCAGCCTACCTGAGGTCCAGCAGGTCCACGCTCTCCAGCCTTTCCAGGTTTACCAGCTTCACCCTGAAATAAATACAATTCGTTAGTAATATTTACTTATAGATGTCTTCCAACCATGAGGAAAACACAGGGACGCTATTGCCCCCTAGTGGCTGTATGGTCAAGTGTTACCCAGTGCTGCAGCTAGCAACAGCTAGGGTTTTAGCAAGGTCAACATTTTCTATGCACTAGAATTATTAAAACATTGTTATAATGCTGTCTACTGGGGGATTTGACTTTTGACCCTAGCCTGATTATGTTGTCTGGGTTGAGTTTCAAATATGCTTATGTTTCCACAAGCATATGTTTATTGTGCCAAAGTCTGCTTATATCCCAATCATATGGGAAGTGTTCCTGCTGATACTTACATCGCTTCCTGGTTTTCCTGAGGGTCCAGGGGGCCCACCGGGGCCGGTAGCTCCCTGTTTGAAGCAAAGAGAGCCGTTGTTGTCAATGTTTGTACAGTCTCACTGTTTACATGCTTTGGCAACCAAAATATGTATTTACAGAGAGACATAATATAACATCCATTGGTAAAAGGGTCATGCTTTTCTTTAACCAATTCCTGCATTCAGTGAGAAAGAGATAGACTGATGACTCAAGCATCAGCATTAATAAACAGGATTTCAATGAAATGAGACAATTTCACATTGCTCATCTCAGTTGCTGTAAGGAGCTAACCCACATCATGTATTTGTGTTTATGGGAGCTGGAAATACTTACAGCTGATCCAGGCTCTCCAGTCTCTCCGGGGTTACCTTGGAAACCTTGTGGGCCCTGAAGAAATTCACACTCATTAACACTTAAAGGGACCAATTTAAAAGCCCCTATATTGTTGGATACTGACATACACCTTTACCAGTCTACCAACTATACTTTTGGGTATGAAGTACAAAACGTGTGTTCAGGGGTTGGTTAAGTAGGGTTGAGATATAGTTAAGTATTCAATCATACTCACAGGAGCTCCGGAGGGGCCAGGGGGGCCACGGGGACCCATTGGGCCCTAAGAAAGAAAATAAAAGAGAAAAATGATGCGTAATTAATTTGTTGTCTTAAGTTATCTTTCGAGTTTCTAGTGTTCATTCTTGTGATTCGATGAAACAATTGTCCAAAATGGTGCTGAAATGTAGCAATCTGTTCTGTGATGGATGCATGGCTTTGTATCTGGGTGAGTCTGATGTCTCTGCATGACAGAGATGTCTTCTACACACACACACACACACACACACACACACCATAGGGCCCTGCATCACTCCCATCGCAACACTGCCGGCCTTCTCATCAAATCCACCAGCCATTTGAGCAGCAAAGTTCTGGAAAAAATAACAACAAAAACAGGCATTTGTTATAAGACAGATTGCATTACTGGAGAGCTGACAAATAAGCAAATAAGCAGATAAGGAGCGAGACACTGTTGATCTCCACACTCACTCCTCCCAGCCCAGAGGGCCCGGGTGGTCCGGCGGGTCCTGTGTTCCCGGGAGTACCGGGCTCTCCGTCTCTGCCTCTGGGTCCAATGTTTCCCTGCAGGGAGGGAGTGGGGGGGGGTATTCCACAATGAATGAGGTGTTCCTTATTAATAATGGGGGAGCATTTCAGCAAAAATACACTACAGCAACGAATGACTCTGTTGTGAACTTCACAAGGCTCTGAGCGATATGTGAGTATATTAACTTGGCCCAAGTAGTTTTTAATTATATTAATTGCCGATCACCTATATTAGACCTCAATACTTATAGTCAATACTCCATTCTAATCAATAAAGAAGATGGTCTCATATGGCTCAGGACAGAACTGCAACTGTATGATGTCATACATTTTTGGCCCTTGGTACATAGGATTTTATTATAGTTTTTTGCCAATATTACATCCCTCAATTAATGATGGGGAGTCATGGGGAGTCACTGTGCAGAACATGCATGATCAGCAGTATGAGGCCATCTTCCTTATTGAACAGCATTAGTTGTGTCTATGTTATCTGTTGTTACGTTTCTTTACCTTATCGCCTTTAGCTCCAGCTGGTCCTCGTGCCCCCTGCTCTCCTGGGGGTCCCTGAGGGAAGAAGGCCCCAGCGATAAATTAATGTGTCAGGTAAAGTCAAGTATCATAAAGTATAAACTCAGTCTTTATGTCAGAAGCATACATGAAGTGTGAATGTTATATGTGTACCTTATACATTGTATATATGTTTATTAGCTGTCATGTAGTGTATGAACAGTTTACCATGGGGCCATGTGGTCCTCTTGGTCCTACGACCTACAAAAGTGAAGAAAAGACTGTTAAGGATTGGCCACACTTTATGCCGTCAGACATCATTTGTTGTAACACATTGATGCGTGCCTGGGTGCACCACCAAGAGGACTCGGCTGAGACTAGAACATTCCGGTCCAGTGTCAAAATTGGCCATTAAGCTCCCACCCCCCAAAACAAATCAAGTTTAATTACAACTTTTATTTTGACAGTTGTGCCTGAAAACATCACCCCTTCTTAGCTTCAACCTGACATACTTTGTTCGTTTTGCTGTGGGAGACAGGAGCAAATGTTATGAGAACGTAAGAGGATTGGTTTGGGTTCATTATGTTCAAGGAATGTAGTGTTTCTTCCTTTTGGCACACTGAAACACCAACATCAGTTACGGAACTTTCTAGAAATACACCTTAATAATTTATTAAGGGGTGATTGCTGCAAGAGTGTGATTCATGATAACACTGACCTGACTTGAACATTTAAGGCTCTTTAAGAGTTTGAGAATGTTGACAGTAAACTACAGGCATGTGTAAAAATGATGATCAATAAAACAGAAAACAAAACGTTAGTCTGTTTAAATGTATGCCAAACACAGTCAAATCCTGGAAACCATACTTACATCTGCAATATCTCCTGGTTCACCTTTCTGCCCCTTTTAGATAAAACAAAGAAACACGATTTATTCATCCAAAACATTATCCTCAGAAACAAAGTATAGATTTGACTAACCACATGATTTAGGTTCATATGTCTGTACAGTTTGTAAGTGGGTAGCCACAGGCCATTTTCTCACCTGCGCACCAAACGACTCTGATGTTTCAGATGGATGATGGATGAGGGGGAGCAGAGAAAACAAGGACATTAAACATCAAAACATTGGTGACCCAAATTAAAACTCTGGTGGACTTGAGCTAGCTGGATTCTGTTCCTTTCCGCAGTTTTCTCAGACACATTTGCTGATGATACCAAATGGTAGAGAACCCTTATAGATGTGATTTTTGTACAATGCTTCCTTTTAATGTGTTGGAAGCCAAAGCAAGCGAAAACAGGTTAATTAGGTTAATGACAAATTGGCATTGGGATAAAATCGCTATAGCAACAATAAGTCGATTTTTAATAAGCAAGCAAGCAAACGGGCAGAAAATCTGAGAAAATTGGAGAAAACAGATTATAATTTATTCAAACTATTTGTTTTACCATTTACTAGAATATATAAATATTGACAAATCATTCTATGCTATGCTATGCTATGCTATGCTATGCTATGCTATATGTCAAATGTAAACCATCCATTACTGGGTTCTGCAAGATTCGAGGAATCTGCAGCTGTTGATACTGTGACAGTGTGGACTCACTCCAGTTAACCTCTGTTTGATGCCACATGCCCCTTAATAGTGACGGCTTCAATGGCGTAATATAATATTCTGATTGTAGGTTCGTAATATAGGCTACTGGTGTTAAACTCTGTGTATTTATGCTAAGCACTTGAAGGCCCATCTGAATCCATGTCAAAAGAGCATCCAAAGACACAATAGTCCAAATGATTTCATATTTCTTATCTTGATTTTCATTCTTCATGAAAACCAAGTAAAAAATGTGTCACTTTAGAATAAGGAACATCGCACCGTGATCCAGCCATTACTTTACATAGATGTGTATCATAATATAGTCGTACCAGATAGCTCATCTTTCAAAGCAAGCAGGCCATGATTCCATTCACGACCTCTACATCCATGTAAAACATCCCGGACCACCCACGGGTATCAGTTCCTTACTCTAAGTTCTGCCTGCTCCGTTAGAAGCATTTCAGTGAAAAAAAGGGGTCATTTATTTATGGTGACGGTGAATAAATAAATGAACCACCAATGGGGGAAGCGGAGGAGGAGGAAGCGTCGGCAGGGCAGATGGGGCAGCACTCCCCGGGAGGGATGAACGGGTTGATGCACTCTCTCATCTCCTCGCAGATGATCTCGTCGCACAGGACGGAGCCGGTGTCGCACACACAGATGCGACACCGCTCAGACTTCCACACGTCCTTATCATTGTAACGGTGGCCATCTTGGACGCAGCCGCCAACCTCCTCTGTTGTCGTGGGGGCCATCACCGTTTGGGTGGTGGTGGAGGTGTTGTTGCAGGTGGCGTGGGAGGGAGGGTGTGTGTGTAGCAGGTGGACAGCAGGGCACAGTGTTAGGAGCAGTGTGAGTTGTGGTTGTTTGTTGTTTGTTGTTATGGTGGTAGGAGAGGCATTAGTGCATGAGAGGCGGTTATATGAGGAAGACAAAAAGAAAAAGCATTGATGAAGAGCATGTGGATTTTTGGTTGTAGTAGCAATTTCTTCTTCTTTTCTTTCAACACAAAATAAGTCACGTGTTGATGAGGTTAGGATGGGGAGGTGGGGTTTCGGGGGAAGGAATGGAGAGGGGGGGCAGG
>OOFG01000540.1:0-18825 GCA_900323295.1 Molva molva | reverse complement strand
TGGCCGGGACGGTGGTCTGCCTGGGCAGGGTGTACATGGCTCCCAGGAACTGGTCGGCAATGCGGCCCGCCTCCCGGAGGCCGCTGAGCAGAGCGCCGTGCACCGTGGCCGGGTAGTTCCTGATGGTGTGCTCCCCTGCAAAGAACAGCCTCGGGACGGGCTGGGGAGAGGAGGCGAGAGGGGCGGGGGTGAACAATCTGGACAAAACTTAAGGAGTCCAAACGACAGAGGTTGGTCCTGATTTGTATGATGAAGAGTGAGAGAAATGGACTATAGGAAAGAGAGAAGGAGGAAGAGGAAGAGGGGGATGTACTCAGAGACTGAACTCATCAGTCAACACATAAATATGACTGGGGTCTCATCAATCAGCATGCCAACATCAAAACAGCCCAGAAACATCTGTGTTAGGAATGACTCTAAGTGCCCTGGCCCTAGTCATATTATAATGTAGGCTTGGCTCATGTCCATTCTAGCTCTCATTCTGACACACACAGACAGACAGACACACACACACACACACACACAGCTGTACCTGCGAAGCTCCTGGGATGGCGGGGCCGGGCGTGATGGGCTGAGCCATGAGGTCATAGTCGTTTCCAGAAGAACCCGCCGCAACGTACGAGTAGGACCCCCGCGCCCAGGGGTCTGCACGCCAACGCGTCACTACCGTCTCCTTAGGCTGCCATGGCAACCAGAATAAACAATGCACAAACAAAGTCGGTTCAAAGTTGACTTGAATATTAATCAAACAAAAAATGATGACAATTGAAAAAAACTGTTAACAGCTGGTTGGCGAATCATTCCAACATTGGCCACCGAAATCTTGATTCTTCTGGTATCTAACCATACATAATGATTTATCGTGACAGCTGGCCTGGCTGCGACCACAGATATGAGTGCCAGTCGTGTTAGCTCGCTTTGTGTGAAGCGGCATTACGAGTCTATACAGCGACCAATCTGGCATTCCAGTGAAAAAACAGGAGAAAAAAAAAAACAAACAGACTGGAAAGCCGGAAGAAAAATGTAATCCATCACAATTTTTCTCTGGTGAATGGAAATGTACTGGAGGGAGGCTGGAGCCATAACACATGTCGGGGCTGCAGAAGAGTCTTACGAATTACAGTCACACTGTGGCGATACCATCGAAGAAACAAACGACGAGTTCGCCTGCGCTGGGGATATGATCTCCAGGGCTCCAGATCCAATCAAGATTGCCCCGCAGAGTGATAAACGCAGGGATATAAGAAACCCCAGGTTGACGGAGGAGCAGGAGGAATGTGCGACTGTGCGAGGGAGAGTGGCGACGTGCGCATACCTGAGGCACCGCGCTGCTGCCGAAGATTCCCTTCAGGATGGCCAGGCAGCGGCCCACGATGACGTCATCGCTGATGTTCTCCATGATGCCGGCCGCCTCGCCCGCCATCAGCGCCAGCAGGATGGGAGCTGGAAGAGGAGATGCAGTTATTATATCGATCCACGTGTATAAATAATAATAACATAAGACTCAAAGTTCTGTTAAGAGGTACTTTGCACACGATTAAGAAATGCCTTCTCGTTACTGGCTCGTTTGACCGGGAGGTAAACTGCAGTCTGCACACGTGCTCGCAGTCAGAGCGCTGGAGTGCGAGCTACGTGGTTTGACACAATATCACTCATAAACTGATGTTGAGTAATAATCCTAAATAAACTGATGTACAAATGAAAAATGTATGAAAGAACAGACATTTTGGTAATTTTCCACGCTTAGACATCACTTCCTTTTTTTTCCCCTGCCCAGATCAACGTAATAGAACTTTCTACACAACGGAGAGTCGGGAATTTCACATTTTTTAAATTAAATAACAACCTTTTTATATATTGGCAATTTAAAGCGATTTCTGCATGTAATAATCCCACAAGTAGTCCCTTTAACAATAAAACTTCAGGGACAGTAGCAGTCTCGGATAGCGCCATACCAACTATGGCAAGTGACCCCTAAAACCAATTGCAGCCAATCAGAAACCAGCGATTCACTTAAGATTGTGCTTTCCCTTTCCTTGTTTGATTGGTTCAATCCTTCAAGCCTGTACCCCTGAGGAATGATGTGTGTAACTCAGTCGCAATAAAACATGTATACAAATGTCCATGGACAATCAGACCCCTTTTACCCTGACTACTAGTGGGCACTATCAGGAAGGCTCACCTTTGTAGAGGTTCCAGAAGAGGAACAGTTCGCCGCGGCTAGCAGTGGTGGAGCCCACGTGACCAAACAGGTTCACGCTGGGGTCCCAGAACACGCGGTCAAAACACAGCACCACCTAGAGGGAGTTAGGAAACATAGCGCAGATCGGTGACACACATTCAGCTTACAAGGTCACAAGTACGTGTACTTACAAGAACAGTTTATTTGTGTAGCAATTAATCAGTTATAGCCTCTGAGACTATAACTAACCGTAGCCCTAACGCAAGCCTTCCCAACGGCAAAGGGTGCCATAATGGACAAACATGTCTTGGATCTCAGCTATGTTCATCTTGATTTTCCTCTCCAGCTACAGGAGATGGCTGTGAATGGGATCCAGGGGAAGAGCTCCCCCTGGTGGTAACATGGTGGTACAGGCCGGTTCCCGATTGCATAATAATGCCGCATTCTCCTCCGTGCTGCAGCAGTTAGCAACAGACTGAGCAAAATGCTCAGAGACCCGGGGGGAGGGAGGGAGAGGGAGGGGGAAGGAAGGGAGAAAGCATACTTGGCTACACTCCTCTTCTATCCGACCCACTCAATACCAATGTTCATACGGCACTCCAATTTTAGACAAGAGGTGTGTATAAAAACAATAGCTCACAGACTATTTATATGATTGGACCACTTGGACCACACAGTTATCTTAAACCTAACACCTGTTTTGATTCATATCCGTGGGCATAGGTGCGTGCAGGGTCAAAAATTCAATGACATTTATTAATTCGGCAGGTAAGAAAGTTGCATATTTACATATTAAAACAACTGCTTGGCTGGTAGAGTGTTCAACTCCAGCAGGTGAAAAGACAATTCTCAAAGCAGCAGTTGGCCCCCGGGGAGCTCGGTTCCTCAGGGTGCCCTGCCCTACGACACCCACCTTGTTGAGGTTGCCAAAGCCCATCCTCTGGATGGCGGCAGTCTTCCACTCGGGCAGCGGGGGGACGAACTGCACCGCGGGGGGTTGCTGCTTCATCACGCCCAGCGGCAGTGTGCACAGCACCGCGTCACACTTGTAGATGAAGGTCTGGGTGGTGGAGCGGGTGTTCACCGCGATCACCTCACAGCCTGGGGGGGGAGAGGCGCCAGAGGGATAGATAAATGCAGCGTAGATCCTTGAGAGATGTTTCATTCATAAATGATGGACATTCTTTCCAATGGGGGCACTGTGCCCCTATCTAAAACGTACAAAGAAATGTAGCGGCACACAAAAACGTTCAGGGATGCAACTGACTTTTTTGGACATCACTAAAAACGTCACATCCCCTCACGTCTTAGTAAAAGAAAAAGAACTGCAAAAATAATAATGATGACAAATGAAATCAAAGTCGCGTGTTTGGCTTGGTGTAGAGTGCTGGATCCACAGGTAATTGCAACTGTGTTAGTTGCTGTTTAAATTGGTGCCATTCATATGGATAATTGTTTGGATTTGAGCAGTGAACCAATTTAAGCCAATCAGGAAAATTCCCAGTGTTTCACTACAAGATGTGGTTGTCCTTGTGGTTAAATGTAAATGTTTGGTTACTCTTCAACAGCGTAATTAAAGTCAAACAACAGAGTGAAACACGTATAATACAGACAGTGTAAAAAGAACAGACACATAATATCCCATCAGCCTACCTGAGGCTGTGTATCGGACTTGTCTGACTGCTGTGTTGAGCTTGATGTCCAAGCCCTCAGCCAGAGCCACGGGTACACAGCTGTAACCGTTCCTCACTGTCAGGTGACTGCCAGTGAACTCAAAGTCATCATCCTGTGATCAAACACATCGTTAGCACTGTGGAATAGATTTTAATGATCATTTCGCATAGCTTTAGCATTCATCTCATAGCATTTAAAATAACCATTAGCAATTGCATTATCCAATGTCTTGCATAATCAGACATGATGATTAGACACATTTTTGTACCTGATCCCAGTGTTTGAGAGACAAGGTGGAAAGGGGAGTGGCGTTGGCAAACTCCAGGTTGGCAAAGTGCCAGTCTAAGATCTGTCTGTCTCTGGAAGACAAGTAGACGTCGCTGTCGTGATCGGAAGAAGAGGAAAAGGTGGAGATAAGAGGTGGGAATATACTGGTTAACATCAGAGCAATTACTCATCTTAAAAGCATGTTCGTCTACGTTTGAAAAAGTCGTGTTTCTTGGTCATGTTTAGAGATGCAGGGGAACAAAAGTTAATTTACTTGATCTTCATCGTCTTACTGTTTTAGTCAAGTGAACCTTGTAAGTGAACATACAGAGTGTAAACAACAACAACTTTGTTAGCGCTAGAGACTGAGTCAATTAAGTCAAGAGGATGTGTAGATTCCTTGAATGGATGGCTGGACAGACGTATAGAGGTCTCACCTGGGTGGATTCGCCTCCAGCTCCTGTAGTTTTTCTTCAAGCTTCACCTGCAGCTCCACCAGCTCATCGTACTCCTAAGGACAGACAGAGTTTTACACATCTCCTTGTCTTGATCTACTGCATACAGTGTCACTGTAAGGCAGCCATGAATAGGCTTGTATGGCTAAGAAGGTATTTTCATTTGAAGGCAGGTTACTGTCGATGATCCGGTTATTGGAGATGATTAATAGGTGCGCTTACATTGTAAGCAAAAATTGCCGGCAGTGCATCTCAAATGGTGTTACACCCATGATCTATCCAACTATAATTACAGGAGTCTCTGTATGTTTGCCTGTCCTTAAATTTTCTTGACAACCGTTCATCCGATCGACTCCACACTTGGCGGGTGTAATGCTGAGGAAGCTGTTGAGTGTGAAGTTATTTGGATGAGCGATACTCGAGAACCGGAAGACAAGCAATCGGCTTGTTCCGAACAGGCACCGTTTGAACGTTTCGAAAAGGCACTGCACTAGTTAATATAAAACTTTTATATTATATTAATGGGCTTCCTGCTTTGTTTGGCAGGAAGCCCATTTTAGAAGTCAGCAAAGGGCTGTTCTTTACTTAAGCATTTTGTCAAACACACCCTAAAGTGTTCTGGGACAGGTAGAGAGGACAAGTAGACCAGTCAGAGAGTTGGCCGGTTCAGAGGTTCACCGCAACAGTGCTGGCAGCCACAGCGACGGTGTTAAAACTGGGTCTATAAAAAGCTGCCACTAAGCCCTGAGACACTGTACTGCACTATAGTAACGCCTCCTACCACTGCTCTACAGTTAGCAACACTGACCGCTCTGATCGCTATGGCCACAGAAACCTGACCCCGGCAAAACCGGCACATGTAATGAAAAATAATGAAAACCAAAAACCTCCCACAGACAAACACATCCAACTGCTGACTACGTTGTGAAACTACATTTACTTTGCGTTTATACTCATGTGAAGTACACACGGGTGGTTATATAAAGAAAGGCCCACGACGGCTGTGTAAGCGTGTGTGTGTGTGACTACGGCTCCAGGCTGAGTCAGATGCCGATGGGTTGAGGCCTTGAAGTGGCTTCTACAGACAGCGGATGAGGGAAAAAGGGACCGTTCCGGTCCAGACGCCAGCTGTGTTTGAAGCGGCTCTATCCACAGTCTTAAGTACACACACACACACAGAGCTCAACGAGAGCAGATTTATCTCCAGCCCAAAATAAAAGGGCAGCGCGGGCTCTAATAGCACATACAGCTAAGGCATTAAACCACTTAAACACAGGCCTACGCAGCCTGCTAGAGAGAATTACAATGGCATGTGGTTAGGGACTCTGAAGCATCCTCTACCTCGCTGGCCACGGTACATCACTTTTATGAGCTAGGTACGCTTCAGAATTTTAATGATTTTACCATTCATAGTCACAGATAATGAAAATTAGGTTGATGCAAAACCTGCAGAGACAGTTTTGACTCATGCAAGAGGGCCCCATCAATATGCCATGAAATAGATAAAACATGCATGCCTAACCACCACACTATGATTAATGAAAACAATCCACTATGGGTTTTTTTAACCGCAGGATGACAAGGGGAAAAATGAGTGCTTGATCATTTTCCAGCAATCTTTTGCATACCCTTGCAATCTGCAAACACACATTTCCAAAATTGCACACATTTCAGATTTGCTTTGACACACCATTCTAGCGCTCAGCGATTCACAAAATAACAAAATGTACCCGACTATGTGTCTGGCTGTTACATTAGTCACGCCAGTTATCAAGGCCTGAGCCGGCAGAGTTTAGATCGATTAATAAACACTGGCTCCATTGAAAGAAAGAAAGAAAGAAAGACCAAAAAAAAGAAGACATAGAGAGACAGAAAGAGAAAGAGGGAGATGCAGGAAATACTGTATAGGTTTGGAATCAGACTGGGCTCACTTTGCAGAGGGCAGTTAGGTCGCGGTGTTTGCTCTTGACCAGGAACTCTGCCGTGATGTCCCTTGGCGGCTTCACCTCGCTGGCCTCCTTGTACTGCTGGTGGAGCTCCTTCACGCGCTCCTTGGTGTTCACCATCTGATGGGAGGTGCGGAGGAGCAGGAGATCACATTAAGATTATCTCAGAACATATTCGTGCAAACATTTTAAGATTTGTCCATTTCGTTATGGGTTTATGAATACCGTAAAATGTAACCTTTGGTCGTGATATGATTATACATGTAACTTTTGACTTGTAGTAGCACACAAGTTGGTAAGAAAGGAGCAGGACCCATCTCCTTCATTATTCAGATGTAAAATATGAAACAAAGATATGTTAGGTTCACCTTGTTGAGCAGCTCCTTCAGATCCTCCTGGGTTTTGACAATCTTCTTCCAGTGTTCAATCTGCTCGTCCTTTACGTGTTTTTCCTGCAGCCTGCATGCACACACACACGTGTGCATTAGTTACTATTGTGTGTATGGTCGGTTAACATGCGCAGTGTGCATATCAGCGATACCATTTTCCCCATGGTTGATATTCTAAAATCATGTATGTGAGCTTGTGTTTGAGCGTGTCACTCACTGGATGACCACCTCCAGGGCCTGTCCCAAGGACACAGGCTTGTTGTTGAGGAAGTTGAAGTCCAGCTGGTGGCTGAGGTAGGAGGTGGCCTCCAGGAGCCTGTTGAACTCCTGCTCCACCATCTCGTCCTTCTCCTTGGGCACCTAGAGACAGACACACAAACCATTGACAACCACCCCAGAATATATAGTAGTAGTAGTAGTATAGTAGCTTGAACTAGAAGGAAAGAACATGGCTAATAATTGAGTTATATCCGTGATCAGTTTAAATATTTTTCTTTTATTTCCCCTTAAAGTCATGCAATACCAGGAAGGAATCAATAAGATGGTGATGAAATTTAAAATATCATCGGCATCAATCCGATGTCCTCGAAGATGTAATTTCCCACAGGGCATATAATAGAAAGCATGCATTTCATGCAACAAAAAATAAATTCCTAACTAAACGACAGACCATGCATAGATTTACTCTGCATGCTACCTTAATAAAATCCACCCAAAAGCACTATATTTCTGCAAAGATTAATTGTTAATAGTATAAGTATTGCATGAAAATGTCTGTTAAACCTGGTAGACCAAACATCATTAAAATAAACATAATTAATGTCAATAAATATTTCCGATATCTTTAAATCAGTTCTCATATTGTTCTCATTAAAGAGGGTTAAACTGTCGTGACATTATGGGTTGCACAAGGTGAAACTCAAACGATGAATGGATGGAGAAATTAAAATCAAAGGATGAAACACCCCAACAAAAGGTTCTTTGAAATGATCATTAATACAAGGTAAGGTATGTATTATATAAATAAACCAATACATACACTTGTGCATCGTTCACCCTAAGGTTGTTCACCAATAGATGAACAAGGGAGGGTTTGAGAAGAGGGAAGGAAGAGAGAGAGAGAAAAAAAGTAAATACAACTTCACCTCAAACAGGTTTGCACAAAGGTAAAAAACATTTACATTAAATTTTCCTGCCGATGACTAAATTTATTCCACACGATGTTGAGGCTTGACGAGCCTTTAAACCTTTACGAGGAAACGCCCTTATCGCAAATCTAAATAATCCCTTTTTTCACTGCTGCTGCGGCTGCCCTTACTGACAGCCGACAAATTAGCAAACACATTGTTTACATCCAACAATAGCATTGGCCTCTGCCTGCTAAACGCTCTACATTAAAGTGACTGTGGTCAATGACCTGCTAGCCTAAGCAGTGAGGGACAGATCCACTCTTTCGTTTACGTAGTGTGTGGAATGCTTTAACTCACAGGCAGACAAAAACAGGTCTATAAATGAGCCTTCAGTCTAAACAAATGAGGGTTGTACAAAGACCAAGAATTTTACATTTACTGTAAAACCACACATTGTTAAATACAAAAGACAGCCTACGCATAACACACTGTGCTTTAGATCCATTACCTTGTAGTTAGTGTGTAATGCATACATGCATCCATAACATTAATCCACTTCCCATCTTAAACTATATACCCATTTGAGCCTTCTATGACCAAAGTACCAATCACAAAGGCCAATTTAAAAAAAATTTATCAGATCATTTTTATATATTTCAGATTTCAGTCTGCCAGGTAAAATACTGGATGGGAAGGTAGAATAATAATAGCATATTAGATTTAGGATGTCTGGTTATACTTACGGCCTGGCCATTGGCTTCATAGAGAGGACACTTCTGTTTTATTTTGGCCAACTCCATGTTGACCTGCTTACTTATTACAGCCATGGGGTTTCCTCCTTCACACAAACACAGAAATAATGTTTTAACTGAACGCAAGGTACTCATTGAACAAAACAACACCGCCCTCTATTGATGGCTATTGGTTACTGCAGCACTGATCAAAAAGCATAATTTGGCAAAAGTTCTAACTGTAAGATTTCTGCAGAAGAAGGAATGCCATGGGTGAATGCCATGGGTGAATGAAGGGATCTTACCTAGTCCGGTCACTACCATAGCTCCTAGATCTGCCACATAGTTGCCTTTCCTAAATGTGGCCACTCTGCCTCCAACACGATCCTATAGAGGATGAAAAATAAAACATTTAACAAAACCAATCACTAAACAGAGTCATGTTGAGCACAAGTCCCACCTATTCGTATTCGTACTGACTTGACTATTGACATACCCTGGCTTCCAGAACGGTCACATCCATCCCAAAGCTCTGCAGCTGCCTGGCAGCAGCGAGACCTGACACACCCCCTCCGATAATGATGACCTTTCCTGTCTTTTTAGCTGCGGGAGGAAGGAAGGCGGTTAAGATATAACCCAGGACTGGTACATTGCCAATGGTGGCTCGGAGAGACGGTATGAGCAAAAGGTTCAGGGTTACATAATATTCCTGAAGATAAAATGACGTGCACTCACTGGGTAAGGGCTTGACCCTCTTGTAAATGCCAAAGTTGACAAGACCATGCCTCTCTAGATAGCTGTGTATCCTGTGGACCAGCACAGTATCACCTGATAAAATAAGGAGATAAAAAAAAGGTCAACATTTGTTCCACAAATAATTTAAGAAAAGATAAGTCAGGGAAAAAGACTTCACTTGAACTCACTATTGTACGGCGCTTCAAGCTGTTGTGCAGTGGCTTCAAACGTCAGCTGCACCTTAGGGTTGTCTAGCCACAGTTGAAGCTGGAAGACGCATCATGTTGAAATTAACAAAGACATACCTTCACATGCGTCTTGCCTTTGAAACAAAAACCTGGTGTCGAGCATGCGTGGAAGGGTGGGCCCTTACCGTGCGGTTCCGGATGTACAGGAAGACCTTCTGGGTCTGCTGGGGCCCACTGATGATGTCGGGGAAGCAGGCGGCCTCCTGCGACGTCATGCGGTCGTGGGGGAGGCGGCTCTGGAAGGCGGCTCCCTCCACACCTAAGTAAGCCAATCACGTCCATCGCGGGATTAAACGTAGTCACCAACAGACAGTATGATATTATGAAGATACTTAGATACATAAAACAGGGAGCCACACGGAAGATATTATACAAGTTATTAGCTTTCAATCACGTCATGTAATAAGTGCATGGACATTGAGACACACCAGAGGGCTCCTCGGGCTCACTGTCATTCTCCTCCTCCGGTGGGGGTGCGGGCGGAGGCACCACCTGCTTCCTCTCCTTCTCTGCCTTGGCATTGCGCTCCTCCTCTGAGTAATATTCGTCCTCAGACAGATTGGCCAGGCTCTCGTCCATCTCGCGGTACTCCACCTGCAACAAGAGGCACAATAAAAGCGCCATTAAAACCTAGCCCTGGGGTCCGCTGGAAGGCAGGGGCGAACTTGTGCGAGGGGTGACACTCTTCACTTTCTTCCATGGCCCGGAGTCTTTATCTAGGGAAGGAGGTGTAATCTGTTATTCTTCAGCAATACTATAGCCATGTCCTTTCTTTGTGTTGTTGTAGATGTAGGTGTGTTCACTGGGTCTTTGTGTGTGAAACAGCCTGGGTTAGTTTACTGGGAAAGATAGCACGGTTATGTGATTTGCATTAAGGGGATGTATTAGACAGGCATAGTAACATGTGATCCTAAAGTCACTTATTGATTGACTACTGCCGAGGTCCAAGCGACTCTTTCTTCTCCTTTTTAGAAAATCATTTGGCTGTAGCCTGTCCCTGCTGCTCTAGATACGACATTAATGGAGTTCACCACTGCTCCCTGCTTTGCCCACTTTATGGCAACGAGGAAACACAATGTGATAAAATATACAATGGACATCATAAAAACTGTAGAAATGCTGATATATATATTTCAGGTGTATAGTGTAAAGTGAACGCACATTATACTCACGTAATTGAAATAATGGTAAACTTTCCAATCTTTGCCCTATAATGATATGATTTAGACATTAAAAATAAAAAGGGTTCATATCCAGCAACATGTCACCCTCTCTTGCCATAGAGGCAACGAAGATCTTAGATGTTTACTTTTGCTCGCTTGCGACGGCTCGTCCTGCGGACTTCCGCAGAGTCCTGGTCCACTCCTCCTGGACCTGCTTGGTGGGGTAGAGGGGGCCCCCCCGGCTCCCCGCTTGGGGAAGCCCTTTCCTTTTTCTTGACGTCCGCGGGTCCAGGAACAGTGGCGGAAGGCCCAGACTGGGCATCTGACCCAGAGGCCCTCTCCACCCCAGCTGCCCCGGTAGAGGATGAGGAGGTGGAGGAAGAGGAGCCAGCATCTGACTTCTTACTGGACAACATCATGGAGGACGTTGGAGGCCTCTCCTAGGGCGGGTGGGGAGGATAGCATAAGTATTGGCGATTTTTGTTTTTAAGATAAATGTGTTTTTTGTGGTGAAATAACTGCCACTTGAATGTGAACAGTGTATAAGATAACAAATGATCAGAAGTTTAAAAAAGAAAAAATGTGAATGAAGAAAAGCATGAGCAATGTCGATCAATATCATAGGTATCACTATCGTTGGTAGTTTAGTGCAATACAGCTTTGCCATTTTGGGGATTTTTAGGTAAGGTGATGCAATACATTTATTTACAGCAATCATGAAATATATAGACAAATATGTTCTGGTGCCTAAACCTAACAACATATGTGGCCAATCATAATAATAAAAACACAACAACAACAACATGAAACTGCCACTTATTCGCCTCTTTACTTTGGGTGAAAATTAATGCACCTGCTGCAATAGGCTAATACAACACTAGATTTGATTGGCCCTAGGAACTGTAACGCCCCAACCCATAACACGAATTTGAGTGCTGCTGGACACGTTGCATGAATATATGATTTTGTGAAATGACGGCTCTATGGTACAATAGCATTGTTTTACCCATTTCTCCGTGCACCTCGTAATATCCATTCAAACACTAAGAAATAAAGAAAGAACCAGAGATGTAGTTATAATAACACCTAACGGCCTTACCTAAATTATACTATATATCATATTGTATTATATAATACTACATAATAATCATCTGGAGAACCAATTCCATTGTGTAACTCTACCGTCGTCCCTATGGGAAATAGCAACAACCGGCTAGCTTGCTAATGCTAGCTCTCTGTGAAGCCTGCAGAGCCAGCAGCAGGTTTGAGCTAGCCAGTTAGAGATAGCTTGGTCCATTTTGTTATATCACCAAAAAGGAAAATGTACATGGGTTGAGTGTATAAATAGTAGCCTACATATTAATCGATTCCAACGTGTGTTTCTTTCGATACGATTGGAAAAGGTATCCGAAAATTTAATTTACGATCGATTATTTGCGCAAGCTAGCCATATTGTTGGCTAAATGCTAACAATGAGTGTCGACTAGCAGTAACGTTAACTGTGGCTCAGTAGCAGGTGTGACCCGATCATGACTAAACGAACCTCGTTTTCACATGAATCTGAGCTCGTATACTGACAAAAACATTTAGAGTACCCCTGTTCGCGGCAACATGCAATATTTTGTGCGTTATTTGTCATAAACGATTGAATTATCATCATTACCTCTTGATCCCCGAAAATGTCAACACAAAGGCAGCTTTCACTGCAGTGCCTCTCGACGAAGTGTCATGTGATTGGCTAAGCTCGACATGGACCAAGTTTTCTGGGGCACACTGATTGGCCTGATACATTGTCAAACCAAACTAGTCATTACATATTCAAATATTTGTCTCCAAATTCTACTTACGATTTATGTATAATTGCATTTTCATTTGATTGGATTTATGTATTCATGCGTAAAATAATACACAGAATTAATCGAAATATCCTAAATCTATGGCAAAAAGTATGTTTAAAATGCAATGTTCAATATTCACAACCGTAAAGCAAAGCAGCCACAAGTCAAGAAAATTCCAAACTGATCCCAAATCAGTGTTCACGCCACAGCAGACATGATGACGTCAGAGCGTCTAACCCGAAAGACAGGAATATAGGAGTATCAGGAAGGTACAGGCAAAGGTGTATCTCAGGAAGGTATTGGCTCTGCTCCGTCGAAGTTGTAACCTGGGCTGCGTCCGAAGCTCTATTATGTGTGGCTAACTCGTTGATTTCTCCATTTCGAAACCCACATTCTGTAAGTAAACTTGAAGGAGTTTTATCTAATAGACTTATTTCAAAAACTTGAATGATCCTACTCTGAGTTTTCTATGTAGTGGTTGTGTCAAAGAAGGTACTTGTTATTTTGCATTTTTCTAATACTGTACTACATACTAGCTTTAATGGCAGCCTATCACCAAGTCATGCCTGGAATAGCGATCGATTGATTAAAATTAACATCCTGGCACGTGTATTGATAGAGGTTATACATTTTTTAATCGATTGAAGTCAAGTTACCTCATCTCAGCATTCAAGGAAAACAAAAAATGGCCTTTATGGTACAACAAAAAGCAACACATGTATGTAGCCTTTCCTATATGTGTTCCTGATGTGGACAGATATGAAAAACTAATTGATGTGATTATTTCAACAGAACCAGTGCAATGTCTAAGGAGAATACAGTCAACCGGCCTGATAACACAGCCTTCACCCAGCAGCGCCTGCCCGCCTGGCAGCCCATGCTGTCTGCTGGCATTGTGATTCCAGGCTTTGTCCTTATTGGGGTGGCCTTCATTGGAATTGGTGTAGCTCTTTTTGTCACTTCACAGAACATCCAAGTATTGGAGGTAGGTTACACACAGTGATCGATTGGACCAGATCAATTGTCCAAAGGTGTCTGTAATGAACACCACACACAACAAGAGGTGATGAAATATGCATGCTAACACCTAAAGGATTCCCTCCCTTTGACACTCACAGAAAGACTACACTGGAGTAGAGAAAAACTCCTCTTGCTTCAAGTGCGCAAACCCGAAAACCAAGAACTGCCAATGCACCTTGTACTTTTCCCTGGACAAGTTGTTTGAGGTATACAACATGGGGATAGCAATTCTATTTTACTTTATTGTTCAAATTAACCTTGTTGTAAACTTGTTTTGTGACTCCATCGTCAACCACAGGGGCCGGTGTTCGTTTATTATGGTCTGTCCAACTACTTTCAAAACTACAGGAAGTATGGCGCTTCCAAAGACGCCAACCAGCTGTCTGGTGACTTAACTTACTTTAAGGTAAAATAGTTATTCAAAAAGGTTTTTTTTTCTTTTTTAAGTCGAATGGGATTGTTGAGGTTGTCATTATCTTGCATTTCAAGCAGAGTTGAAGTGAGGGGCAAACTGCCTCAAACTTTCATGAAATTTTCCATCCGTCATGTCATAGTAATTTACGTTCCATTAGTTTACCCATCTTTCTGGTGTTTGTCGTTCTGCAGACTAAATGCTATTTAACACACAATTGAGTCATATAAAGTGTTCGGCTTCAACTTTTTTTTTGTTCTTCTAGACGCCCAGTACATCTTGTGATCCCTACAGGATAGATGCCAACGACAAACCAATTGTACCTTGTGGCTCAATAGCAAACAGCATGTTCAATGGTAAGTTAATGGTGTAAAAAGTTATAGATAGATCTGGCCGATTTATTATGTTTTTGTACATGATTTTGTTTTTCTTCCATACACACACTCCTCCAGACACTTTCAAGCTCTTCCAGATCGTCAATGAGAAAAATGTGGAGGTTCCTTTTGATGGAAAGGGAATCGCTTGGTGGACGGATTACAACGTCAAGTACCGCAACCCCTCTGACACTCCTCTTAAAAAGGCATTCAATGGTAAAAAAAAACACAACAAAATTCAAATGTAATGTCAGTGCAGTGCAAATATCAGCATGTCTAAAACCTGACTTTGCATTGGTTCTTCATCATACTATTAATTTCTTACTCAAATCAAAAATATTTAATTATGTATGTTTGTGTATATATGTATATCCATCCATACATCCATACATACATACATACATAGTGATACTACATTTCTGTACAATTAGAGCAATGAATTACACACATTTTGAACTCTGAATTTTGTTCTGAGTGTGTGTGTATAGATAGATATAGTGTATGTATCTGGTGTGAGATTTAAGTCAGATCACCTACAAAGTTAAATACAGTATACTATTTGTAATTTACAAGATTATTCATACTTTACTTTCAGACACTGTGAAGCCTATATTTTGGCCCAGGCCTGCCTATGAGCTAGATCCCACAGATCCATCCAACAATGGCTTCATCAACCAGGACTTCCTGGTTTGGATGAGAAGGTCAGCCCTGCCAAACTTCAGAAAGCTGTATCGACGAATCACGGATGGAGACTACGCAAAGGGCCTGCCAGCAGGGAATTATTCCCTTTTAATTGGTTACAGTATCCTTTTCAACATTTAAAAAAAAAATGACTAAACTTTTAACTTTTAAGTATGTAGCATTGATTTTTGGGAGTTGCATTGGTCTTTGCAATATATCACATCTTGGTTGCTACCATCTCTCCCTCAATATATCTGTTATGTATTGGAACATATGGGGTCTGTATCGTATGACAACACGAGTAGCCTCTGCGAATGTTTGCTAGACATATGTTAACCCCAACCTGTTTAACCAGTTTGCTGCACCACTCTGTTTTCTGTTTAAGAGAATATGAAAAGCAATGACCTGGGTGTTCCTGAAGGAGAAATGACGCACACATGCTTTGCAATATGCAAACAAGATATGGAAATAATTTGCTGTGATTGATTGGCATTTGGCGTCTAGCTTAAATGGGTGTGGTTCTTAAGGAGACCATCAGGACATGGCCGGCGTGAAGTTTGTTTTTCTGATGTCGACATCCACGAAGGAATGACCATAGGTTTCAGTGTTCTTCTGACAGTGTAGTGAACAGCAAGCCATCTGTACTACATCAAAACGAGTAGAAGTGCTGTCCATTTACTTAGGTCTGCAAATTAATTATATATTGATACATTTCTGAAGCAGCTTTGTTTAGCAAGCAAGTAAAATTGGGCTCTTCCTTCATTACATGCAAATCTGTCGCTTAACACAAGATGCTTTAGGTAAAATATAATTTATTATAAGTACCATGTTATCTTATTTTAAAGCAACACGATGACATTGTTAATTGAGTTGAATGTTCTTTATACACCAAATGAAGGCCATTGCAGATCAGTTAATTTGACTAATACTAAGGCCTGTTTGTTCCATTGGGGATTTTGTCAAAGGGAGTGCTTGAGGATCTTAAAGGAACTGACCAATATCAAATCTTCCCATCTACTTTACAAACCACAATGTTTTCTCATGTTTCATTCGTTTCCTTTACAAAAGGAAAAAACGTTAACCCAGTTCATATGCTTTGAACATCATTTCCTAATAATGTGATCTGTGCATATAGTCAACAGATATTGTTTTGTTACCCCAAACATCTTCACTTAATGCGTTGTGATTATATTAATATATTGAAGTCCTTAATTCACTGTACCCCAGATTACCCCGTGCTGGCCTTTGACGGGAGAAAGAAGGTGGTTTTCAGCAACGTGTCTTGGATGGGTGGAAAGAACCAGTTCCTGGGTATTGCCTATCTGGTCATTGGCTCCTTGTGTGTTGTAATGTCAATAGTCATGCTCATTGTCTATGCTAAGTTCAAGTTCCCAGATGAAGAGTAATTTAGCACGTGGTCATGAATGGGCCGTTGTTATTGCACAATTCACTAGGGCTCAGCAATTGTCTAAAAAAACCTAAACAAATCTGGGACTGCAATCACGTTTATTGTTCTGATTAACATTTGATGTGGTCCATTCCAAGAGTCAGAATGGACCATCAGACATTAGTTTTCTCGCATCAATGGTTTTTAGTGATAGGACTCCATGGCAAAGCCTACTCTAGGCATCGTGTGGATTGTGCAGAGGTGAAAAATCATGGTAGTTTATGGTGTACAATATGAAGTCCAGGACGGTTGTCGGGTAAAAAGTACACGGCACCTTACTTTTAGGTTCGTTTTTAAGTTAAATATGTTAGCCAATGACTTTTTGATTTTTGTTTTCTATTTTTTCATAAGACAGGTCATTCTTCTCAGGCTTTTGGAGTTTTCGGTTTTCTCTTTGTACAAAGTAAGGGTATTGAAAGCCATATTCATGAATTGTGTACATTGCAAATGGTTTCAATGTGTGTATTACATTCACTTTTAGAAAACGAACTATCAACTGCATTTTACTATTTGCTCAGGGTAATGGCTATGTAATGCAATATTAACATGTATGGGTTTACTTGAGTATATTCATAACATCTCTGTTATGTTTTATCTATATGGACGAACATTTTCCTTTCCATTATAATATTTTCTTAATAAAATGTATTTTCCAACAACTCAAAGAAACTCTGTCTTTGTATTGTGAGTCAAAGTGACATTGTGTGACATACATTATAATGTCTTTGAAGTGTTACACTTCTGCTATCAAAGGGTGTCACACACTTGACTCTACATCAAAATACCATTAGACACAGCACTAACAACTTCCCTATCTGGCATGATAGCCTTTAACTTTTGACCCTTCTCCAGTGCAGTGGTGGAAACCCCAACAGGGGCCTCCTTGGTGGGCCTGGACTTTACCTGGGAGGAATTGGCTTCACTTGTTCTTTCAGATCACAGTAGCGATGAAGGAAGCAGTCTCAAGCTGATGGACGGCCTTTGCCCTTACATCGCATTGTTTGTGGCATTCACAGGCCTTGCTTTATACACTCGTTATAAGAATATACTGCAAATGGTGCACCCGGTTAGGTTATTTAATTAATTTAATATGGATCATATGTACAAAGTGTTTTATAAAAAAATCACTTTTTTAAATTCATATATCTAGCCATATTTCTATCTCAGACGGTCTTTAAATTGTGAGTCCGACCAGAAAAAGAGTGAATTGTCGAATGCAGTGTCCAATCTGTCAGACGAGCTGAGGCAGGACTTGGCCATGAAACAAGCTCATGTGAACGGGCTGAAGCACATTGAGGAGGGACTCCTGGCCGTTGAGAGGAAACTGAACGAGACAGAGGAATCAAGAGAAGGGCCAGGCACACCAGAATTTGAGCGACGTGTCAGGAAATGCAAGTGGATCCTTGCATCCACTGCAAGGATGAGCATGCATCAGCAGTCCGCAGCTGACACCCCACCTAGTGGAGTCTCTTAGTACATGATTGGACATGTGTCCAATCATGTAAAATCAACAAAACATAATTTAAGTCTTCATATCAGTCATTTCAAAGAACTATATTACTGTATGCATCAGAATATACGGTACGAAAAAATAGGTAGGCTGGTGATGAAAAATGATTTCATGTAGGATACTTCTTGACAGCAAAGTATTTGATTTAATGGAGCATTATCAAGGGAAGACTCGCTGGGAAGATTAACGAAGCCTCCTCAGAGAGACAATATTTTTTGATAAGGTAGCAAAGTAAACAATAGATACAATAGAACAATATTATTATATACAATATTATTATTAGTATTGATTTTTCCACGACAGTTCCTCCCTTTTTAATCATAAGATCAACACTTGTAGAGGTTAAAGAGATAATTATTGGAATACAAAGAAATGCATTTGGTATGGTAGTATTCTAGTGATTTGAATAATTTTGTGTGATTTGGGAACATGAGATGAACTCCCTTAAACCCGTTACAAAACCCTGTTAGTCGTAGGGGAAAACGAATGGGAGAAAAGGGAGCAATCTTGACAGTTAATTGTAACAGAGTTGCAATTGATAGAAGACAAATTAATGCTTGAAACAACTTGTAAATATACATGAACAAAACATTCAATTCATAGTCATGCAATAATAAGAAAGA